>JAVFBZ010165280.1:0-17190 GCA_032466195.1 Katharina tunicata
ACAATGCCTTCACCCATGCTTAGTTTAAATCTAAGTGTTTAAGCCAGTGAACGTATAAGAAATTAGCTGTATCTTCATTCCAATGAATTTGATCCCGACAAACCCTAAATTTTGACTGATCTATCCTAGGAATTATTCCAACATAGTGTACAATGTTATTCTTCGGGATACTTCAATTTCATAACAACGGTACATGACCCGGTTATTTTGTAAAAAACTGGGAACAAACATCAAAAACAGACCCTGTAAACTCTGAAGGCTAAGCCAACTCCCTCATATACTGTACCTGTAACAGTCTGGGGCCGGTTGCTCAAAGCAGTATTAAAATGAAACCTAGATTAGATGACGTCATGCCATGTTGAAAGCGTATCTCTAATGCCGCTATTAGTGATTTAATCTGGTATTAGCGGTTAACACTGATTTGAGCAACCGGCCCCTGGACAGCAGTTGGCATATGTTGCCATGGCAACCAACCTTTCAGGTTCCTGACGGGTTGTTGGACAATGTTAATAGGATATTGAAATACATTAACTTAACTTACCTGATGTCAAGTTGTTTTAGTTTCGGAGCGTAAGCACCATGGAGCACCGACACCAAAAATCCGACGAGAAAATCACCTGGAAAGTCAAAACAATATTTGATTATTCCAGATTTATTGTTTTTGAAGAACTTCTGTTAATGTGCTTTCTTCCATTTTCCAGACTTATTTCTTTCATTTATCTTTTCCATATATTTCTACCACCAACAAAAAAAAAAGTTGATAGGTTAACAAAGCATCTATTGGCTGAAGGGAAAAAATAAATATAGCAAAGCACAATATCAAAGCATCAGACAGTTAAAAAGTTGATAGTTTTGAAATACTTAGCTACCAGTTTAATAAATTTGAAATCTGGTCTACATTTCTGATTAATTCATTGGGGTTTTATGCTGTACTTAAGGTTATTACACATACAACGGTGTGCCAGCCCAATGCGTTAAAAAAATCACCCTTAACAACGCCGGCAACATAGAAGACACCACAAAACATTTACAGGACGAAAAACAGGGCTAAGGATTGACTTATTAGTGTTTAACGACATGCTCAGTAGACAGCGCCTCTTAACACAACCATAAAATGTGTAGTCACTTTAGTGTTTTTGCTGTTGGAAAGATAATGTTCCTCCAGTGCATAGTATGACAGCATGAATATAATCTGGAAACATAACGCCCTTAGTCAGAGGGCACAGGAGGAAGCTCCCACCTAACCACCCACGTCTACATTTCTGTACAAGGGGACAAATGTTTGTACTGACCATTCAGAGCTCGACCTAATCGACCTTTCAAGGTCAAGTGGGTTAAACTTTGGTGGTTCTTCACAGCATCTATCAGTTTCTTCTGGACAACTGAAATCAATGGCAGAAAACAAAATTATTTTTTTTGTCAATTTATAACACTTATGATAATATACATCTCTAAAAATGTCCAAATAAAGCACTACTACATGTACATACTTAATTGGCAACAACAATGTTTCCTTGCCAATGTTGCCATTTGATTCAAAAAACTTCCCAACCACTTTTCATCATAGTTTTACTTCCTTCCTTCAAAATCTGCACTAAGTATTACGTCACACACATCAGAGGTTAGCGGCCAATAAGCTGTGAAAGTTGCAAGTCTACATACTTTTGCGTCAAATTTCAGAACATTCGCAGATTATTGGTGTGCTTTGTGTTTTAAAGTAAAAAGATAACGGAGCCTCAATTTTTTTTTACTGAGGCACGTGACTTGGTCGAGTTCAGTGATGGTCATAAAAATAAAAAAAATAAAAAATAAATTGTGTAGCATTGAGTTGACAAAAGCCATCCTGGTACGTTTTTTGTTGTTAAAAGTCTTAAGCGTCTTCAGCACTTGGGCTACTTAGGTCAGAGATTATCCTTGTACGAGAAGGTCCAGTCAACCATCAAGGTTGTAAAGTTTACAAAGAAAGCATATTATGATGTGAAAAGAATGGTTGGAAGTTGACAACCCTTAACAACTTTTTTGCTTGAATAAATTAATTTACCTTTGACCTTTGCCTCTTCCCAGTCTAAACCAATCCTCATTAAGTTTAATTTGCATAGACTTTGGTTCTGACCAATCATATCAACCACAGCTTCCACAGCAACAGATGTAGAAATGTTAAAATCTAGTTCTAACTCTTCTATTCTACCCGCCTCTGCAATTGAACAATTTACATAAATTTTATTTAACTAATTCTCAAGGGCATTATTTCACTTATATGACGGTGGTGCACTCCAACAATTTGTTTGTTTGTTTGATTTGACTCAAGGTTATTTCACTAATATGACAGCGTGCCAACCCAATGGGTGAATGAAACCAACTTAAACGATGCTGGCAACATGCAAGACAGGACAAAACATTGACATAACATAAACCAAACAGGACAACAAATCAACATCCTGTGTCCCTTAGCTCAGAGAGCACCAGGTCACAGGAGGCTCCCACCAAACCACCTGCTGCTCCAACAGTAATTGCAACACTAATACAACCATAAAATATGAAGCGTTTTGCTCTACTGGAAAATGACTATTCCTCCAGTGGTAAGTAAAGACAGAATGACTCTGCCAAATGGGTAAAATGGTAAACAACTTCAGCACAAAACCAGCAACAAATAATAATAAAATACAACTTTTTGTTTTATGACAGTTTTACACAAGGTTATTGCACTAATATGACAATTTGTTTGTTTGGGGTTTTACGCCGTACTCAAGGTTATTTAACTTATATGACGGTGTGCCAGCCCAATCAGTTAAGGAAACCAACTTAAACGACGCTGGCAACATGCAAGACAGATTGTGCCCCTTAGCTCAGAGAGCACCAGGGCACAGGAGGTTCCCACCCGCCTAATATGAAGATGTGCCAGCCCAATGTGTACAGGAAAGATAAACCACCTTTTAATTCTGACAAGCAAAGAGAACACTACACATGAACAGACCACAAAACAGGACGACACAAAGAGATAGACTTCCGGACGTTCCTAAGCTCTGAGGGCACCAGGGCACAGAAAGCTCCTGCCCACAACCACCTGCTCAACCACCCACAAAAAAGATATTCACAGGAAGCAGAACAGGGTAACAGAAGACAAAGTAAGTGGTAATGTTTGTTTGTATGATTGAGGATTTACGTAGTACGTAAGGTAATTTCGCTCATATGACGCCGTGCCAGCCCACTAGTGAAGGAAACCACCCTAATACAATGGTGCCGGATACACACAAGACACCATAGTACATACTACATTTACAGGGCAAAAAACAGGACACCACACCAAATTTACTTGATCTAGGGCACAATAGGCTCCCACCTAACCACCCACATCTTTTACAGTGAAAAAAACAATAAATGTACCTGCTATAGCCGCACATATACACTGGATATCTTGGTCAGAACCACGAAACATGTAGGCTGCGGAATCCTGTATTGTCAAACCAACCAGCGCAGAATCATTACGAATAAAACCAGTGAGGAAGGGAGCCAAATGTCGAGCGGCCATTTCTCTGTTCTGTGGATAGGGCGGATCAACATCCACCTTTAAATGTTCTATTGCTCTCACTGTCAGAGAAATAAAGAACATTTCTTAAGTCTAGGTACCATTTTCCCACCAAATAAAACAATGATTTAAACCTACACTCTTATTAACAGAAATTTAACTTAATTTTTATATTTTAGTACTCATACTTTTTGTCTATAATAAACAAAATGAATTAAACTGTTTACAGGGGCACAAAAAAGTTAAGGTGGAAATTCCATAAGACAGGCAAAAATACTTTGCTTATTTTTTTTCAATGGGTAAATAAAAAAAATTACAAATAGTCTTGCATGTTGCATTTCCATTATAAAAGAGGTAGGCCTAAAAAGATTTTTGTGTGCAAAAGTTTGACCTACAAAAGATTTAAAAACATTGATTTATTTATAGAAATATTGATTTACATTATAGATGAAATTGGTCTATTTTGTCAAAACTTTTCGCTGAAATCCAAAAACTCAATCTACTCGAATGAAATGGACTCAAATCAAGTATTCTCCATAACTGACCTGAATTATTGATTGTCTTCCCAGAATACAACTGGGTGTCTTCAGCAGTACACACAACTGGTAACCGTAGAAACTGTAATGGCCTGACAGGATTGGCTGTCAACCTTAAAAAACATATTTATATTTTGTTAAAAAAAAAAAGACTGCCTTTTCACAAATTAATTTTACCCTGCTCATGACTGACAGATGGATTGATTGGTGTTAAACGCCACCATGCTCATGAATATCAAAATCAATAATATTCTTGTTTTTCCTTGTTACAACAGTGCATGTAGTATCACTTCAACATGTTTAATATTTTTTATAGTTATAAACATGTAGTTTTAGTTATTTATTAATTCACTTTCCATGTGTATTTTACCTTTTATATTTTGTATTTTCTCTGTTGCTTAATAACAAGCTACCGTTTCGCACGTAAAAAACAACAACTTCTAATTACCACCACCAACGTCTCTGACAACATTACACAACACAGAACCATCACAGGACAATACAACAAATCTGCTTCTTGATGCCCCTTAGCTCAGGTAGATTCAAGGCACAAGAAACACCCACCCACCAGGCCACCAATGCTAAAATGTTGGTTACCTGTACTCTGTGTTGAGGATTGCTATTACAGAGGTATAGAATCTGACGACCGCTGTCAAGGACCCCTGCTCCACAGCATGTTCTAACAGTATAAGGTGTGTGAGCTGATGCCACCTCAGTTTGTGGAGAATCACCTGAGATAGAAGAGCTAAGTCTGGGTCGTTTTCCTCACCAACACCGGCGTTAGACCCTGGGAAATAAAACATAAACCACAAACACATACACATGTATAAAAATAAAATAGGCAAACAAAAGACAGCACATTTAACTGTCTTTAGCAAAATATTATGCGCAGTTTACATACTCTTTCACGTTTTTTCTGTCATCTTTCCATTCATAAAACAATGTTTTAAAACTAATTTAGTTGTTTTCAGATAACATCTTTCAGAGGCATTTAGAAGCTGAAAAGACATACTAATTCAGCATTTATGGATAACAACTTTATTTCTTTATTTCAGCGTAGTTTCGATACAGATACTAGAACCATTATCAAGCATCTTTATCAGATACAAATTTCCATGCATACACTTCAAATGAGAAACCCTGTAAAAAAAAAAAAAAAAAAAATGATGTTGTCTTACTTGCACCTCCAAAGTAATGTATGGCCAGTTTTTCCAGCTGATTCCAACCAATGAGAAGATAAGCTAGGTCTCTGGCTGTCTCTCCACAACAGTGAAGATCATAAACAGCTAGGCCCTTGAGTTGTCTCTCTTTTGGACCCTCTTCAGCTTTAGAGGTAACAATATCATAACTTACATCAGGATGAGGTGAACTGTCTCTTAGCAATGGGTCAGATTTTTTCTCAGATAGGGCCAGCAGTCTTTGAAATTCTTTTTCAGTTTTTCTTGAGGACAGAGTTGACAAAGCCTCATCAAATAGATCATCTTCTGTAGAACGGAGGTCAGATTTTGTTTCATTTTTAGAATTAATACCAAGGATAGAGGAAATATTTTTCTTAAAGTCAGATGTACTGCCAAAACCGATGTAGGCATCAGTATTATTTTGGCCCGAGCATTCACGCACAATTTCAATAAATATTTCACGAATGTCAAAATTTGACACGTGCAGATGTAATTCCTCTAACGAGCCCTCGTTTTTTAACTCTCTTAAAAACTTCACAAAATGTCCGGTGGTTATGGCAGACCGATAGACACAAGCATGTAAATAAACTTCCAACACTTTCGTAGATTGTTTTAAAGCCTTCATGGCATTTGTGAGAGCATGGATATTATCACATTTTGCGGAACTTGTCACCAGCGTTTGTGCGTAACCAGCATAATGATCTACGTCCTGCTTCAACAAGGTCCTGTTCATTGGACGCGCTTCGAAAAAACGGTCATCTCTCAGCTTTTGACGAAGAGGTGTAGAAGGATCTGTAATATGAAATAAACATGATAAGAAACAAAGATAGCTTCATACAAATCATTAGTGTTTTGGATACAATGTTAAATGAATAATTGTAAGGGCCAAAATTTGTATCCATATTGAGGACACTGGTTTGGTTCACACACCAGTCTGGCGTAGTCGTACAAGTGAAATGAACATAAGTATTACCTAATAACTCTAATTAAACACAAAAAAACAGTGATGCTGATTATCAAGTTATAAAAAGGAATTCCCAGCAGGGCTAATAATAAAAGCCTTCAAAAATAAATATTTCACAAAATGAAAAGATATTTCAAATATTTTTGAGAAGGATAAACAAATAAAAGATAACTTACCATAGGAGGAGTAGTGCAGAAGAGCTCTCAGACTTTCATGGAAATGTTTCTGGAAGTAAACCTGCTTTGAGTCGGATTGATGCCGGGTTTTGAAAATAGGTGGTCGGAAATGATAGGTTTGAGCCCAGCGTTTCAAAGTGTGTTCCCTCCATGCTCTAGAAGTATCAATACCTAAACAACATTGGAAACAAATCAATATGAATACCTTTATGATGTACATGGAGCCGACTTCAGTTTTTGATTATCCTTTAAAATAAGTCAAATAAAATCACATAAATTCACATAATTATTATAAGGAATGTCTTACTTGAATTCTTCTGTGTTTGTTTTATTGGGTTTTATGCCATACTTAAGGTTATTTCACTTATATGACAGCAACCAAGCCCAAATGGTCGAGGAACCACCCTAAATGTTGCTGGCAACACAGAAGACACCACAATACGTTTACATTCCTAATGCCCCTTAACTTAGAGAGCACCAGGTCACAAAAGGCGCCCAGCCTTCCACTTCAAAACTAAAAGACAATCACATAAATTGCCATAATTATTATAGTAAATGACTTACTATTGAAGTGAAACGTTATTATTACACTAACATTTTCATACAAATCAAAATACCAAACAGCTGTCAATTATTATGAAAGTCTAGCGTTTATTACTTTGCGTAAATATTCTCATGCAAATACATATTACCAGAACAGCCTTGCTATATAATCATCTTCAATTTTTCACTATTTCAAAATTACCTAAATCCTCAACAAATTTGACCTTTATGGGCAGAAACTTAAAGTAATTTATTGAATGTTAAAGTGTGAATTTGGAACTCAAACTTACATTTTCTGGTAATTTAAAGTCTGAACTTAATGAGAATTTCAAAATATTATGTCTACAGTTCTTACCCTTTGCATAAAATGTAGTTTTATAAGTTGTAAATGGGCCGAATTTGTCGAGCATTTAGGGTAATAATTTATAAGATTCGCTTCAATTCTTAATGGACAAATAATAAATTACCGTTTCTTTTGAAGATGTCATCCAGTTCTTCAAGGTGCTGAGCTGATAGAAAGTCAACAAGGGATGTCAAAATCGTCACAGGCAGATCTGAAATAAATAATCAAATTTGCTGTGGTTTTATTTATTACCACTGTAAGTCTTACAAGACCAGAATTTTATAGATTTCAACTGATTTAATTTTTCAAGCAACATTTCGAAGAAGATACTAGTACCATTATCAAGCATTATGGCTTTAAACAATTGCAACAACAAACAATTGAAATCTATAAAATTATTGTCTGGTATGTCTCATCATTTGCAAGTGCCTCTGAAAGATATTACTTTAATTAAAAGGTTTTTTGAACAAAAGAGAAGCCTCTGAAGGTCATGTTCATACTTATGGTTTGATTGTGGTTTCAAGAGTTTTTTTGTTCGTAGCCTCATCGTGTAAACATGTTGCCCAAAAGCCTGCTGGGAGGTTGGAGCAGAGTCCACAAGCCAAGCTTATACCTTCCTTAGAGGTTATGGGAGCAATCAGTTTTAGGTATCTAATTTCGTTTGCCACACACAGTTACATGTTTTTCTTCCTGTGACCAAAATTATCACAACATATATTTTCCTCAATGCTCAAAAGAGGGGTGAGGAAAGGAGGGATTGGTTTGTTTGTTTATTTTCTTACCTGCAAATGAGTGTCTTTCCAATAAGTTGAGGTGAGTGGACACAGCATCTGCCGTCAAATCAAACAGTGTAGGTACCAAAAAACTCCCCATTCTCAGTCCATTGACAGAATCATCTCAAACAAAAAAAAAAGATACTAAATTATATTCATAGCAGCTACAACAATGTTGGTCTAATTGGGGTTTCATACTGCGCTTAAAGTTATAATCAGATGGCATTCCAGTTCTGTGTGAGACAAACCAGTTGAAACCACTCTGAACAATACTAGCAACAAACAAGACAACAACAATATTAACAGGCTGCCAAACAAAATGTCACAGACAAATCACCTTACTACAGATACTTCAATTTGTTTTGATTGGGAGTTAGGCCAAGGCCAGTCGTACTAAAGGTAATTGCACTTATATGACAGCGTGCCAGCCCAATAGGTGATGGAAATCACTTTAAATAACACTGGCAACATAGAAAACATGACCGAGCATTTACAAACAAGACATCTCAGCAAATCTGCTACCTGGTGCACCTTAGCTCAGAGACAGAGAGCACCAGGGCACAGGATGCTCCCACCCGCCACCAGCTTAAAAAACTCAAGGTCTATTTCCATGCTACTGTGACTCATGTGATCATTTCTTGGTATTTACATGCCAATTACATAATTGTAGCACATGTAATTAAATTCAATGATTGCAGACGCAAAGAATATGACTATAATTCATCAATAAAAAATGTTGAAGAGTAATTTATGGACATTTGTGGACAATGCCAAAGATTATTATTGTAGTACCGGTACCGTAGTTTATAAATATATTATCAAAACTAATTTACATAAAATAAAATAACAAATTATGCATTGTGTATGGGATTATATTTTTAAAAAAATGTAATGGCGGTTATATTTTCACCTTTGTAGGGTCTATAATTTGAGCATGACCTTGTTTTTCATGTTTTCTTCCTATTCACTATTTAATCTGCTTAGCGAAGCTGTGGGTCAACTGCATCTGGCATTGTTTTGGCCAGAACAGAACACTGGTAACTTCTCCCAAAAGCTTACTTTGAACTAATCTTATATTTCACACAGTTCATTTGGGTTATTTAAAAGATACACAAAAAAAAATTGATAATGATAAAGAAAATAGATCAAATCTCTCTCTTTTACTAACAGCTAACTACAAACAATTTGAAATAGAAACTAATACATTTATTATGGAAATAACATTTCAATCAGGTAGGGGCGTTTTCACTTAAAGCATAGGGTGATTACAGTTTTCTCAAACTTTCTCATTGTTACCCTCAGTCAGATAATTATCAAAATTGTTAAATATAAATATGAGAAATACTGGTCACTAGTTACTTTATGGTCTTGCAGGTGGAATTCTTGTCGTTTCGTAACCAAACCGTTTCTCTCCTTGACGTTTCGTGGAAGGTATTACAGTACCTGCCCCTTTATTAATCATTACAAGTTTTTAATTGAATATAAATGATATATTCTATTGCTTCATTCAATATTATTTACTTAAATGAGATTATCTGATGTAGTTGGTAAATGCGTCGAAATATCGGCAAAACAGTGATCAAGCATAACCCGATAACCGCGTTGATGTTGTTCTTGTCAAACCCGGCTGAAATTTGTACTATAAACATGAGCTAATCTCGATACAAGGACAATTTTTAAATATACATTGGGAGCTTTAACATCAAGGTTGTACTTTATAAATCTGCTCAAGTGCTAAACTTCAGTATGACCCCAGAGAACTGTCAAACACACAAAACCTGTCAATGAAACTCACAAACGTCAAGTTTGGAGTAAGCTGCCATATTGGGTTGCTACAAATTCATCCTTAAAAACACTTCACAGGAAGTCGGACAATGATCACTGGTGAAATACCTCTCCTGTGATATTTAATGGTTTTAAATATATTTTTGTCATATGTTTATAGGAGGGATAAACATCAGAAATTATGAAATAAAAATAGGAGAGACACTGCTATCACTAGTGGTAGACTCTGATAAATCATAAAAATAACACTCGAATGCATGGTCACTTAGGCATGTCAGAAAACGCCCCTAAACCAATTCCCAAAAAGTAAACCTATAGGCCTACCCTTCAACCTCAACAGTGCCTGATCCAGAGAAACGTTTTGGCACCAATTTTGGGGCCAAAAATCGGAAGCAAAGTTTAAGACAAGGCACTTGTATTAAGATTATATGTATATTATAAAAATATAATTTTAAATTGCTCATACTGTAAGTCAATATTGAGCACATTCACTGATTGACTCTTGAAATCTTTATGTGAATCAAATTTTTTTTTTTACATTAAGTACGAGGCCCAAACTCGGAGGCCATACCTCTTTAAACAGGTTCAACCTAACTCAGGCCTTGCTTAAGTTTGTTTGATTGGAGCTTTACGCCATACTGACATGTAAGTTTATCATAGTTTCACTCATATATATGACGACAGGAGAAAGAAACAGGACACTGCAACAAAGCGTCTCCCTGGTGCCCCGTAGGCCTATAGCTCAGAGAGCACCAGGGTGCAGGAGGCTCCCACCCAAACACCCGCAGCCTTGCTCAGCTTAAATTTGGATAAGCACTAAAAATTAGGGTTTTTCAACAAATTCTGATTGCCTTCTAGTTGATTTTAACCAAGTTTGTGCATTAACTAAAACATTTACTTTGAAATGAACATTATTAAGTTGGTACAAGGCTAGTAATAGCCAGGAGAAATCATGCCATAATTTGAATTCAGCATAAAGAAGGCCGGCCATTTTCCCTCATTTGCCTCCGAGTCACTGCATGAAAGTACAGATTTTGATCTCGCCGGGTTCATGACCATATATGGAATGAGTTATAAGATTTTGAATAGTCGAAGGGGTCGGACTAATTAATGTTTGACTTGGAGTAGCGTCGCTACATCTAAGGGTGGCTCAGTTATGACAGCTGATTGACACATCCGCATAATAATATTCGGCCAGAATATTCATTTTTTTGTTTTTTGGTTATTAATAAACTCTCTTTCAATCTACAAATTTGATGTTGGAATTACTGGAAAGCCTCTAGCTTGTACTTGAGAAAAATGTCAATTTTTCATGAGATTCTTTGATAACTCAAAATTCAGAACTTTTGAGTGCATATGCAACTTTAACCAGCCTAAACCAACTACTTCAGTTGTTGGAAAGAGCTTCCTATTCCCTGGTAGGCCTACTCTATGGGCTTCGGTTATTTGTTATGGCGTTTTATTTAACATGTTGGACCTACAGTACTTACCCTGTGGCATACTTGTTGATGAAATGGTATAATTAACTTTAAATTGCCAGTGATTTATAAAAATAATAATAATAATAATATCTTTATTTCAGACACGTTGGTCCATATAATACAGTTAGTATAAGCTCATTAAATAATTTATTGGCAGTGATGACAGTATTAGCTTGTCATTGAGGAAAACAGTATGAGTGTTAAGCAGATTTTAATGAAGTTTTCCACCAAACACCAGCTATGCATCAACATCATGTAAAACTGAAAAATTTTGCTAACAAAGCATAGTGTTAGCCAGGACGGTGGCTTGGTGTCTGAGATCAAAACCTAATTATTGTAATGAGGCTCTCTGAAATTGAGCAAATTAACATTGGGAGAGATAAGGGTTGGGCAGCTATGAGACACATGTTTTATGAAAATATAGATTTGAGAAAGAACTTTTTTGATTTCTGGCTAACACTGTGCTAAAAAGTTAAAAGATCAAATGAATACATTTATAATTAAGTCAAGATATGGTATCAAAACCTATCTTTGATGGTTTCACAGGATGGTGATGCATAGCTAGTGTCTGAATCCTAATGGCGAAAGGCACAACTATATAGTTATTGGTGAATGTTTCTCAAGTTTCATAAAGATAGGCCTTATACTTTTCAACCTTTGGTGTGGTAATGGAGTAGTTGCCTGATGGATGCTGGGTATACCATAATTTTGTCTTGCTGTGATGGCCCCCATCCCCAACCACCTTGCCATTCACTTTTTTTTTTTGCTGCTCAGTGAATTTGTGCTCCAAAATTTGGGTCTTCGGTGTACAGGCTTGGCTATCAAGAACTGTTTGAATTACAGTTAATTAATACACCACTATAAATAGTTGGACTAAACCAACCTTCATGGTCATTATCTTGCCAGCTCGGATTGATTCCCTTTTCGGGACCTAGCTCAGCTCTGTAACCCTGATAGTGTTGAAAAAACAACAACAACAAATAAATGCAGTTCTGATACAAAATATTTATTTGAATTCATATCCAGTATTTACATCAAGCGGGCTTATCTAGAATTTACTAGTGTTTCGATCTATCCAGTGTTTACATCAAGTTATAAAATGACATGTAAACTATCTCTCGTGATTTCAAAGCAAGACTGATTATTTTTTTAGCATGAGCTCCTTTAATCTAATTGTTACATGTAGGTTATTTCAAATGTGAGAAAACTCAAATCACATGCAACTTTAGTTAAACTTAACAAGTGGATTGCGAGTCAAATTTTCACTTCAGAGCAAGGCCTCTGACTAAGGGCCTCTGTCTTGTGATTGATTGATTGATTGGTTGGGTTTAATGCTGTACTTAAGGTTATCTTGCTCATATCTGGCGGCTCGCCAGTCCAATCGTTGAATAAACCACCTTAAACGACGCTGGCAACACAGAAGATACCACAATACATTTACAGTCTGAAAGCAGGACACCACTACAAATCATCGTCCTTATGACCCTTGTCTCACAGAGCAGCAGGGAACAGGAGGCTCCCACCCAACCAGCCGCATATTTTTTTTTGCTGTCATACTTTGCAATGGAGGAGCATTCAAAATAGCTGACACTTAAAATGTCACATTATACCACAGTCATAGGTTGAAAATAGCCTTTTATAAGTTGAAATACCGTTTAGCTTGGCGTTAAACGCCAATGAATCACTTTGGGTCAATGAGCAATTTTAGTTTACAAAATGTTTTCTCTTGCCTACACTTACAAATTTAGGAGAATTGCCTAATACATACTAATTGTAATTTCAATGTGACAGAACAATCATCAGTGTCCACATGTGGCTAATGCAGTACTAATTTATTCGAATGGTGCTTAACATTGAACTCCAGAGTATTTTACTTATAAGACAACTTAGCCCTGCCGGTGTATGGTGGAAAACCGAGAAGAAACCTCTCAAAAACCGCCCTGCAAACTCTACAGCCCCTGGAAAACTTCCGTACAATACTTAAGGTTCACAGGGGCATTTAAACCTATTCCACATCGGTAAAGGGGACTCAGTAGTCCAATGCTCAACCAACTGAGCTACAGAGCAGCTACGGTAATGTACAAAGAGTTTTGTACGGAGCAAGTTGATGGCTAGCATAGTGGTTGACTTTTGTGAATTTAGAAGTTGGCAGTCTTGGTAAACATTTCAACACATATGATATAAAGAATTAAAACCATGTGATATTAAGCACCGTGCCCGCATGTCAGACAAAGTCACAATAAATAATGTGTCTTGTAGTCTAAACAAATTATTGGAGGTATACTTTCAAATTCAGAATGTTCATATACATTTTAACATTTATATATATCTTTAATCTGGCTCACATTTGAACTGATATTAAGCACCGTACAGAAATATGTTTACTCAGGACTTCCTGAAACACTCTTTTCTGCACTGATATAAAGTGCTCTGCCCGGTCACTATTTATGGCTGTTGACGAATTGACTCATATTTGCAGATATTTAGCACCCTGCTCAATGTTGCTAATGAAGCTAGAACTCCTTTATTTGACTCAGGTTTGCACTCATAAAATACCACCTCAGTTCTGGACAACTTTGAATTGACTCGAGTTGACAATGGTGTTAAGAACCCTGCTGAATGTCTCTACGTAAGACTTCCTTGATCTGACTCAGATTTGCACTGGTTCTAACTCCTGTGGTATTAAAATGAGTCCGACTCGCACAATAGCCAGCATTATGCAGCAGACTGACAACAGCGGAGGTCCTGCAAGATGATAAAAAAAAAAAATTAAACTATTAAATTTTGATTGATTGATTGTGGCTTTACACCATACTTACGGTTATTTCTCTAATATTTCCCAGCTGAATAGGTGAAGGAAACCCCCCTCAACATACAAAGACGCTACAAAACAAGGAAAAGCCTCAGAACAGGAAGCCTCAACAAATCGGCTTACTGATGCCCCTAAGCTCACAGAGCACCAGTGTATGGGGAGCTCCCGCACAAACACCCCTTATAGAATTTATAAAGCAATTTGGGAGTTTAAAAATAAAGTGTGTTTGCCTTGTGTTTTGTTACTTACCTGTTTTTAATTATCCATTTGAGTAATTCCTTTTCTGTTTGATATAATTGAACTCTCGGAGACATTGAATGTATTATAAATGATAAACTTTGCTCATTGGTAACATTTAAAAAGTAATTTTGTCTGCATGAGGAAGCCCAAATGGGGACCAAATTCTGAAGGCTTTACTTCCTTCCTTCATACCTTGGACATTTTTTGAATGTTTTTTGCAGAGCGAGTTTTGAACACTTCAAACGATTATTCAGATAACAATTAAAAAAGAATTGAAGGGATTGGACAATAAGCTGTGATTAAGTTGGTATGTATGTGCAAGGTATGTACTGCATTTTTGGTTACCAAATTGTCACTTGTGACTTTCCTTAGCCATTCCTTGCTTTTGGGGTTTTTGGCTACATGACTTATTGGGCAAGGATATTAAGATAAGACTAGAGTAAAGTTTTACAGATATATTACCGAAAGATTAGTCACAAATGCTCCACTTCCCCATCAGCAAATAAAACAAACCAATTTTACACGTTTTCTAAACTTACTTCGGTAAATTTGATCCAGGAAGATTTTGTTTATGTAGATCATAGAAAAATGCAGGCCAATGTTTTGTGGAATCATCTGATTGGTTCTCCAGTTTGGACCTTTTCACATCCCCATTGTCGCCATGTTCTGACACTAGGTGGCGCTTCCTGTCATGTGACTTCTGAATGTCGAAAGATTTTGTGGAAGACTTATGCATTTCACTAGACTTTAAAGAACTATGAGAACAACTGTTTTCTGAGTCAGTCCTTCCTTGAACATTATTGGACAAAGATTTTGAAGCAATGTGTTCCCCATTTTCAGAACTTAAGGCAATCACATCTTTTGATAACTGCTTTGAGCTTGGAGGCCTTTCAGACTCTTCCAATTTATTGCTTTCATTGATTTTATCATCTGAAATTTTTTTATCCTCTCTAAGCTTTATGTTTTTATCTTCTGTCTTTTCAATATTGCTCTTTTTCTCTTTAGCACAATCCTTGTCAGAATTCCTTGAAATTTTAAGAAAACCATCAATATCTGTGAGTAATTTGGAATGAATATCTGGGGAGTTTGAACAGGAGGCTTCCAGGACTAGAGCAGAGAGAAGGGCAACCACTGTTTTACTCAAGTTTTCATATACCGCAGTTCTGTACATCGACCAAACAAAATCTTCATTGAATAGTTCACCAGACCTGTAAGATTAAAAGGATTAATCAATTATAAAGTCACGTCAGTACCATGATTGCTTTATTACTTTATTAATACTTGATGTTTAAAGCAATTCTACATGTTAAGTAGAATATGAAAAGGATGCAGAGCTTGGTTTGACAGCTTTGAATTCTGGCCAGTTTTCGGCCGGTTTGTTCGGGGTTTGATTATCGCACTTTATAAGGTAATAACACTCATATGACGGCGTGCCAGCCCATTGGGTGTAGGAAACTACCCTATATGACGCTGGTAGCATAGATGCCACAGTACATTTACAAGACGAAAAACAGGATACCACAATAAATTGGCTTGCTGATGCCCATTAGCTCAGAGAGCGCCAGGGCTTTGTCTGTATATATCGGATGTAGTATATACCAACGCTGTGATGTATTTACCACATGGGTCCAATGATAACAGCGGTCTTGCCCGGTGTGTCAGTCTGACAACGGCATGGCAACAACTCATACGGCGCTTCTGAAATAATACAAACAGCAGCATATTTGTAATTTGACTGGATTTTTTCATTTGACTTTGAAAGATAGCTTGGTTGGAGCATTAAATTTGACATTGGCAGGCCATTTAGCTAGAGGGTTTTGTTTGACTATGGCAGATCATTTGATTGGATCATTTTGTTTGACTTTGGGAGATAATTTGATTGGATCATTTTGTTTGACTTTGGGAGATAATTTGATTAGATTGTTTTGTTTGACTTTGGGAGATAGTTTGATTGGATCGTTTCTTTTGACTTTGGTAGATAATTTGATTGGATCGTTTTGATTGGATCGTTTTGTTTGACTTTGGCAGATCATTTGATTGGATCATTTTTTTTTACTTTAGGAGATAATTTGATTAGATTGTTTTGTATGACTTTGGGAGATAGTTTGATTGGATCGTTTTGTTTGACTTTGGGAGATTATTTGATTGGATCGTTTTGTTTGACATTAGCAGATAATTTGATTGGAGTGTTCCAACTGACTGTGGCAGATCATTTGACTTCATTTGACTGGAGTGTTTCATTTGAATTTGGGAGATCATTTGACTGGAGCATTTCTTTTGACTTTGGAAGATTATTAGAAATGAGTCTTTTATTTGAGATTGGCAGATCATTTGAATGGAGTCTTTCATTTGACTTTCGGAGATCATTTGACTTCAATCTTTCAATTGACTGGGAGATAATTTGAATGGAGCCTTTGGCAGATCATTTGAATGGAGCCTTTGGCAGATCATTTGAATGGAGTGTTTGGGGGATCATTTGAATGGAGTCTTTGGGAGATCATTTGAATGGAGTCTTTGCGAGATCATTTGAATGGAGTCTTTGTCAGATCATTTAAATGGAGCCTTTAGCAGATCATTTGAATGGAGTCTTTGGCAGATAATTTGAATGTAGTCTTTGGCAGGTCATTTGAATGTAGTCTTTGGGAGATCATTTGAATGGAGTGTTTGGGAGATCATTTGAATGGAGTCTTTGGCAGATAATTTGAATGGAGTCTTTTGGAGATCATTTGAATGGAGTCTTTGGCAGATCATTTGAATGTAGTCTTTGGCAGATCATTTGAATGGAGTCTTTGGCAGATCATTTGAATGTAGTCTTTGGCAGATCATTTGAATG
>JAVFBZ010165291.1:0-11343 GCA_032466195.1 Katharina tunicata
ACTTATACCGACTATAATAGGGATAAACATAAAAGACTATACATTGAACAATAACTTAAGGAAAGGCGAAAAGAGACTCTGTATCCACAACTTCTTAATTTATTGTACAGCATTTGAAACATTTGAAAACGATCTTTGGAATGAGATAATAAGTTGTGTCCAATAAATTAAGAAGTTGTTATCCACACAAAATCTCCCTTTGCTTCACATTTATCCTACTTCCAAATGCCACTCAAAGAAGCAATTCAAAGAAAGATCCAATGGTCTTGACAAAATGCTCACAGAATTGAATAGAAGAGTATAATTCATAAAATCTTGGTAATAACACATAACCTTATGAATCAGTTCAGAAGAGAGATAAAAAGTATGGAATGTAACGAGACACAAACCTAGCTAAAAGAAGCACAGGGTATCAACCCGAATCTTCTAAAAGCCAGCCAAAGTAAAGTCATCCTTAAAGAGGTTCAAACAAAACGAAGTTAACTATATGTATAAAGGCTCTGTGACAACCAAAGACAACTATAAGTATATAACTCCTACATCAACAGAAATAAACTTCTCCATTGTATCAAAGCCAATTCTCAATTCGTACAACAACTCCGTGTAATATACCGTTACTGATTCTCTGAAGTACCATCATAACTGCATTTCACAAGCAAGGAACAACACCACCTCATGCCGGCCCTCCGTTCACTAATAAAACTATTCGTTAAACTGAAGGAGGAAGAAAACCAAACGTTTAAGACGCAAAACATCCAGAAATACAGAATTGCGATAGAATTTCGAATAAATAAACCCATGAAAATGGCAGACGTCTTCTAAATTGTATTAAAGTGGAAAACATTGAATTACCAAATATAGATCAATGACCAAAACCTAACGAGAACAAAGGCCTTGTTATTTAGCCTCGACACAAGACAAACTAAACATAACAAATGGCTTTGAGCGACGACAAATACATACATTTTAGCCTTGTCATATATTAAACAATGAGAAGTCGGACTTTTAGAAGAAGGAGATTTTTATTCGGAGAAACAGTAAAACATCGATTAATGTGCTTTTCGATGATCTAAAAATCCAGCAAAAAAAAAACACACACTACTTACGTCAACGATAAATGTAATCTCAATTTGTTTCTTTCATAAGTTAAAATAAGGTTGTCAAAATCCTCTTTTATCCACAGCAAATCCTTTTAAAATACTGACTCAACGCATTGGTTTCGTGATGAATACATTTGTTTGTGTTGTCTTTTCACCTTCGCACATAATGATAAAGAAATTCTGTGCTGTTTCCGAATTTCCTCTCCAAAATTCACAATGTCGTCAGCGTGTTCAGCCTATTATAATAAGGGCTTTCTTCAAACAAAGCGCAAGAGATATTGTCTCCCATTGAAAGGTTTTAAATTCAAGGATATAGGATGATTCCACCGATACTGGTCTGTGTTTAAAGACTCTACCGGTAATTTAATATCACTCGAGGGCTCCAATAATTTCGCAGTGAAAGGGGCCATTTGGTCCCTATCTAAAAGATCTTGACAGACAGCACAGCGCTGGTCAATAATATCTTCATTTCTCGGAAGTGGATCTCAGGCATTTCCAACTGTGTTCTCACAAGCAGACTGAGGCGACATTCGATATCGATGAACTACAGATCTCCCAAGCTCTAGGTCAAGGAATTTCCTGATAGCGATCAAGGGTGCAATTTTGCATTCTCGGTGTCGGGAATTGTCAACTTTCCAAATCTCTGGAAAAGCTATTTGAACTTTTATTCACAGCTCAAGGTCTATTGATTGTCAATTCATTACGCTGTGGCCTGTGTCTTTCCAAGCACTAGACTATACGCTAAAAGTATTATCTTACCAAACTTACAAGTTTTCAGAAAGATTGCTACGAGCCCGTGAACATGCCTGATGATCAGTTGTCAGTTTTTAAGATGTTGTCTCTTGTCGGCCTGGTCACTCACTATTCTGGTGTCCCCAAAACACTCCCGGGGACTACATAGTGACGGGTCTATAGTCCCGTACGACCGCTACATAAGCACGCTGAACTTTTCAGATCCTGGGAAGATTCCTACCACAGGTGGAGAGCGAAGAAAAGGCAACAGGTAAATGTCGACCTAAGGGACAATTCGGTCGATTTGTTGATCGTCCGAGTTTCGGAAATGGCGAAAACTACAAAATTAGGGAATATTTCAAAAAACGTTTGATGAGAAAGTGAAGGTTGATTTTAAAAATTTTAGTCAGCACTCACAGGCAGTCTGGGCCGTCATTTGACCCATTACCTAAATAACAAGTTGTCTGATGAGAAACATACACGGCCATTTTCCAACAACATCGTTAATTAATGTTTTTTTCGAATTATTCATTCGGCTTTTTTTAAATTGGTGCATTATTTACGATGGTGATCTCAAATATTTATGATACATCTGAAAATACTTCTTTCGGATTCAGTTAAATGTCAACAAATATCATTTCTGCTTTGGTTATCGATTTGGAAACTTCACCGGATGTGTAAAGAGCACCCATCACGCTCAGAGCTCGTGTGGGAGGAAAACTCTTATCAAACTCACAGAAGTGGATTTTTTATAAGGTTATGTTTTAGTAACAAAAAGCGATAATAATTTCTGTTTACAACCCGTGACCTTAGTGGTTTGTAAATGATAACAGTTTCAGGTGAGTTTTGTGTGTGTTCAATTTTATTTGCTGCCATGCATTTGAAGTTCTCACTGTTTTATAAAGTGTCTTATAGCAAATGAATACTGCGCGGTAAGATAACTATTAAGTGACTTATGCCCAATGAACACGTACTTTTGGTGTACGACATTTTGGTAAACACACTCGAGAAAATAATCTGCAAATAAATGGAACCCACATTTAAAATTCCTTAAATGTGATACCAAGTTTGGCTCTACATATGAAAACCTTGCTGTGAATACCGAACAGTTAACACATGTACCCTGTATATTACGAAACGGATAGTGCAAAATAATAATATGACATTGTAGACCATGTGCAATATACTGTTTTTAGTTGCATTAAAGTTGCAGACATTTGACAATGTTTTGTCACTTATTTCCATTAAGCAGGTATCAATTATACAGTATCAAGCATGACTTGATAAGTGATGAAGTCGCTCTTAGCACTTGATTTGAATACTTTTAAATATATTTTATCTGCATTATTCTCTTCTTTGATTACCATATAGAAAACAAAAAAAAACTACTTTATAATTACAAGGGTTGGAACACAAGAATTGTCGCATATTTACGCAACGTTTTGGTCGATGTCTTAAGTCATTTGCTAAAGACCAGCATTTTGACCAAAACGTTACGCTAAAAACAATTCAAGAGTTGGAATTCATAAAGGTATGTGTTTCTCTACAATAGTCTATTAGTTTTTACAAACTGCTTTCGTGATAATACCTATATACAATTTGTGTTCTACAGTTTTGGCTGAAGATGACGCGGTAAGTAGGGGTTGACAACAAGGTTAGAGCGTTTGCCCTGCAGGCCAGAGACCCAAGTTCGAATCCCGGTGGAGGCAAGCGAAATTATCTTTCTCTACATTTATACAAAAATATAATATCTGTTCGCGAATACAACCTTTCGTTCTGGTATATATATATCTATCATTTATCGACTTTAATTAGTCGATATCCCTGTGCCAATGTGATTACTCTTGACAAAATATATATCTATTTTTTTGTATAAATGTAGAGACAGAAAATGTTGCTTTCCTCCACCGGGATTCGAACTGGGGTCTCTAGCTAGCTTTAACCGAATGAGGTACAGGCTCACGGTAGAACTAACGATTTGTTTACCCCGTGGTGAATGGGGTCTAGCTAGATCTTACTCACTCCCTTGTTGGCGCTTTTGTTGTTCTTGTTGTTGTTGATGTAACACTAACTAAATGGACTATTTCTCTGTCAATAATGTTAGGATTGTTCTGCAAATTGGGCAATATATACCTGATAGTACTACGCAATTCACAAGGGAGCCCGAATTTTCAATTTTACCATGGTTTTCTTTAAAAGCAAGTTTTTTTTTATTTCACACAGCACAAATATCAAGGCTTTGAGGCATATTTTAATAAAACTTGCACCAAAACCTGCAGCCACATGATTCGTATTTGTTTATACATGCACACATCACATATGTCAAGGTAATGAGGCATGTATTATTAACAAATGCCTCAACACCTTGACATTTGTGCCTGCAGCCACAGGATTCGTATTTGCCTCAGGCCACGGGGTATGTCTCGCAGTGCGGACTTGTTTATTCAGGTACAGACTGTGAATCTTTCTCTATTGTCAGCACTGACACAGGGACACTGAAATAGTGTATCTTTATCTAGATATAACCCACAAATGTGTTTGTTGTTTTGGGTTATTCTAATGATCTGGTACTGGCATACATATATTTTTGTATAAATGTAGAGAAAGAAAATTTGGATTGCCTCCTATATATCGGTATCGGAATCCCGGTGGAGGCAAGCACAATTTTATTTCTCTACATTTATACAAAAATATATATATATCGGTGGAGGATAATACCTATATACAATTTGTGTTCAACAGTATTGACTGAAGATGACGCGGTAAGTAGGGGTTGACAACAAGGTTAGAGGGTTGGTCCTGCAAGCCAGAGACCCGAGTTCGAATCCCGGTGGAGGCAAGCAAATTTGTCTTTCTCTACTTTTATACAAAATAAAAATATGTTTTGTATATATGTAGAGATTGAAAAATGTGGTTGCCTCCACCGACATTCGAACTCGGGTCTGGCCAGCAGGGCTATATATATATATATATATATATATATATCTATTTTAAGGCAGAGTGGGAACATGAAACCCTTGGAAAGTGTAGTTAACAGTCCCTGATGGACCTTGGATATTTCGATGATATATTTATCCTTCGGCAGCATTCTAGAGATGATCCTTACTTAAAATCAACATGACCCAAATATTCATCTTTAACCAACTATCAGCCTGGATAGTGTAGAGTTTTTGCATGTTACAGACTACAAAGTTGTCAGTTTCGCTGTAACAGGGATGTTGGATTATAAGGTATTCTTTAAACCTACGGATACCCATCAACTACTCCATGCTAATTCTTTTTATCCGCCACACACCTTTAACCGGAACAACTGTAATCACAAACGGAAAAAAGGGGTAATTAATTACGCAATACAACAATCAATTATTAAATCCCAAATAATAATGTTTCATAGGAATAGTAGCACCCTCGCTTTCTTCAACGAGGCATGTTCTGTTCTCTGTAAGGCTTTGATTTCCAAAGGCTATTCTACGCGACGTCTTGTCAAGATTAAATCTGAAACCCTAAAAAAACTGAACAGTTATAATGTAGACCAATCTACAGAATTAGTGCCTGTACGAAAACACCAGAATCACCCTGATATATTGTCACGAAGGTCTTCCAAATGTATGAAGACTAGGTGTAAGCTAGAATATTACATACCAGAGGGCTTTCCTCGTCGGGGAATAAACTAAAAATATCTGTCATTTGGCAGATGTTTTAAACTGCAATTCTGAAAATGTGGTTTACCTCATCACTTGTAAAAATTGTCTGAAACAGTATGTTGGAGAAACCAAAAAAATTCTTAGGCTTAGAGCTAACAATCATTTGAGTTCAATCAGATTACAGGTGATAACCTCCCTAATATGTGAACATTTCTCGCTTCCTGTCTATTCGGTCATAGATCATTTTGAAATCGTGCCGATTGAAAAAAATCATATTTTTCCTTCTGAAGAGGAAACCAGACGAAAACGTTTGGAGAGAGAAGACAATTGGATTAAAGCACATCAAACGTTGTATCCATTGGGTTTCAACCTTGAACCAGGTAAAGGCTCCAGGGTTAGACACTATTCCTTTTGTATTCTAATATGACCAGCCTATTACTTGGTTTACAAGTTTCCTAATACAGTAATATTAAAACCTTGTACATAAAATGATTAAGCACAGAGACATATCATAGCTTACAAGAAGAACAAATCTCTCAATGACCTCTTGGTCAAGAGGAAACTCCCTTCTGTATCAGATAGCCCTTAACTGCCTTCATCTTCATTTGGTAGACTAATTGGTTTATTACTTACCCTAAACGATACATTTGTCAGGTTGTGCTTATTTTCGCCCATACTTAAATATCTATGTGTGTTACATATTCACCACATATTTGTCTTCACAATTAACATGTTACATGTATTGCCTTTTTTCTCGACGTGCGCTTTTATGTTATCCAGAACAACTCGAGATTCGGGTCTATCTAGAAACTTGTCTCTGGGAATTGATATATAACACGAGATGATATATCGGCTTTAATTATTCGATAACCCTATGCCAGTGTGATTACTCTTGATATATATTTCCTGAATAAATGTAGAGAAAGAAAACTTTGCTTGTCTCCACCGGGATTAGAACTCGGGTCTTTGGCTAGCAGGGATATTCTACTATAGGCCTCAAGTGAACGTTAAGCGTAGTTTTCTGTCAATTTAAATAATAACAAATGTTTCTATAACGGCCAGCTTCTGTTTCTGGAAAACGTAGGGTTTATTTAATGCTCAGACTGAATAAATTTATCCTTGGTATATATTTTGTCAAGAATAATCACACTGGCACGGGGATGTCGACTAATTAAAGTCGATATAATTTTTAGATATATCTGTATTTCGAGTTACTATGTACTATGATACATACTACATCTACTATGATACATCAACGGAACTTTTGTATTTATTACCGTAATATTTCGTCATGTAGAATTATGAGAAGAGATTGTTCACCTACAAGACTACTGCGTGTTTGTTAGTGTTTGGGTTTTCTTCTTAAGTTGTAAGTGGTTCCAAATCCATTGCTTGTAGACTGCCAATGGCGTGGAACCTTCCAGAAAACCCTTGTTCGTAAAGCGGGGTTTCGGGACAACTGAAAATTCACAACTGCCATTGGTCAGTTAGTAATCAGACTACCTGCTCAACAGAGAATGCACATTCACGTGAGCAATGACGTTCAAGTTCACCCTGTTAAACCGATTAACCTAACCGCGCTAATATTGCTGATGGACTTAATTCCGGCCACTTATCGCTTGCCCAATCTCTCTTCTGTCGATATTAATTAAATATTCATTCCTAAAACATTAATGCTAATGAACGTCCTCTTTGTCCTACAGAATAAAGCACTCAACCGAATTTTAAGTATAATTATATTTTTTGTCAACAACACGTAAACATTTCTTTCATCAGTGGCAAATTGTTACCTAAATCTGACTGCAACCAGCATTGCATGGCATTTTGTTAAGGGGGCATTCGTTGTTTGCTACACGTTGAGTAGGACGGATGACTTTAAACACACTTGTTTGTCTTGCTTACTTGATTTGCACTCAGTGTGATTTCCTCAGGGGTTGTAAGGCTTCTCCACCATTACCAGAAAGAATATTTTGAATACAGTTGATAGGATACACTTTTCTTAATAAGCCTTAAGTTCATAATAAAAATAAATGTTTAATAGTTAAAGGAACATATGTGTTCTACTCTAACATCAATTGAAAAAATATTTCCAAGTGAACAGTAATGCTGAAATATTGTGTTTTATTTCCAAGACGAAGCAAAGCTAAGACATTAATGTTGCTTTTTGTTTAAATCTGAGACGGCACAAACAGTTATACGTGCACTCGTCTAGCTGGTGACACCGCCAACATGAAAACTAAACAACTCGACAAATCAAAAGTTAGCCTAGCTTTCGAGTTGTTGAGTTATCGAGTTGTACACGTCGACACCTTGATGGTCCAATGAGCTTTCACCCTTTTATCTTGCTTTGTGACGTCACGAGATTCCTAGGATGGTTTATTTTTCATGTTTACCGTTTGCTTGTTTTCCATAAAATGAGTCGGGGTACCAAACGGACCTTGCTTGTGTCTAGGACTTCTGTGGCGAATTTAAAGGCATGCTTCACAACTGATGAAGATCAACAAGCATGCAAATGACCGGTCCCCTTTACTATGCGAATATTCCTTTGAGCATGGACACACAATTTCACCATGTTAAACGAATAACCCAAACCCCGCTAAGGCAATATTGCTGACTGATCTAATTCCGGTGATTTAGCACATGTCCAACCACTCTCTGGTAATTTCATTTCAGTATTGATTGCAAGAATACTAATTTGAGTTAACATAATTTGTATAATAGATAATAATGTTACAGCGAGTTACTATAGGTAGTCAATTATACACACGGAAACATTTAGAGACCCTCTTGGCAAATTGTATTGTAACTCGAGAACCGTCGACAAATGGTATTGTAAACTTGAGAACATTGACTAATGGTATTGTAAACTCGAGAACAGTCGACAACTGGTATTGTTAACTCGAGAACCGTCAACAAGTGGTATTGTAAAGTCGAGAACCGCCGACAAATGGTATTGTAAACTAGAAAACAGTCGACAAATGGTAGAGTAAACTCGAAAACAGTTGAGAACAGACCTTAGGGCCAGGGTGAGGGAGACATTAAAAAAGCACTTATTCCTATTTGAAAGGCATTTAGAAACTGGTTGATGAATTATTTCATGTCGTGAAGCATGGACAACGAACTGATAACGTCTGTCCACCAAAAAACTAGAAGCAGTACGTTACACTTTGTGTTAGTGCTCTTATAATCTTCATTATTTAACACTAAAAATGGCTTGGGAAGATTTCATACAGGTCTTCTGAGTTACTTGACACGAACCAGTTGTTTACGCCCGATCCGTCTCGCTGCATTGGTTTTGTACAGCATGTCTCGAGCTTTTCAAAAATATTTTACCATCAGGGCAAAACATTTAACTTTTTCTGATAAAGTAATTGTATTCTGTTGAAACACACCACCTTCATAAAAAGGTTTTCAGCAAAGCGTTATAAGAAATAAAAATCAATCAACTAACCAACCAGACAACCGACCAACCAATCAGTCACTGACCAGCCAACCCGTCACCGACCAACCAATCAGTCACCGACCAGCCAATCAGTCACCGATCAACCAATCAGTCACCGACCAGCCAATCAGTCACCGACCAGTCTAGTCAATCAGTCACCGACCAACCAATCAGTCACCGACCAACCAATCAGTCACTGAACAACAAATCAGTCACCGACCGACCAATCAGTCACCGACCAACTAATCAGTCACCGACCAGCCACTCAGTCACCGACCAACCAATCAGTCACCGACCAACCAATCAGTCAACGACCAGCCAATCAGTCACCTACTAACCAACCAGTCTCCGACCAACCAATCTGTCACCGACCAGCCAATCAGTCACCTACTAACCAATCAGTCACCGACCAGCCAATCAGTCACCGACCAACCAATCAGTCACAGACCAGCCAATCAGTCACCGACCACCCAATCAATCACCGACCAACCAATCAGTCACCGACCAACCAATCAGTCACCGACCAGCCAATCAGCCAACAATCTCGAGTAATCATCATAAACAAGAGCTATACAACAGCAGTCAGAACAATCTAAAAACTATTATAACATAAACATTAAAATGAAATTATACTTAGAGTAGAGAATAATGAGAATACGTAAGAGATTAAGTAGTAATTTTATCCCGTCGGGAATTATAAAACAGACACGAGGCTTTTTTCTGCCACGCCTATTAAGTTACACACCATTATAATTATTTATCAAATAATATCGACGAACTCTATTATTCTATTATTCCAGTCAAGACCACCGTTAGAGTTAACAAAAGGAAATAAAACGGATTTACGCGCATTTTCTGTTCTCAAAATTCGTATTTTTAACAAAAATAATTCGTATTTCAGGTTATCGATAGCAATAAAAAAAAACCTCCGTTGTCCGAATTTATTCCAGCATTTGTCAGCGGTTTTGTAAGACACCGACTATTTCCTTTTAGCACTACATAATTTAGATAGAAATGCCTGTCAACGGTCTGTGAATATCTCTTAAACTAGTTGGACATAAATCGGCCACGGGGTCGCCAAATGAATGCTAATCATCCGTAATGTAATGGGCTGTTTCCAAGTAATATGGACAGACTGCCGATAAAATGTAGTTATCTGTAACCTACAGCTGTAATATGTGACCATTGTGTCGGATAAGTCAACCAAAACGTTTTTATTATGTCTGGGTATGATGCCATAACTGTATTTCTCGATACGTAAGTTTCCCAAAGAAATGCTTAAAGATACATAGGTTGATTGGGCTGTTTACACCGTATTCATTGGATTGTATTTCTATAACATGACAAAATTTGAAGAGAGGAAAGCAACACAAATCAAAAAGTTGATAGATTCTGTTGATGGTGTACATAGCGAAACATAAATAAGACTTTTCTAAAAATAATGAGATTAGCAGGAAAAGACAATAGCAGTTAAATAGATAACTACTATTCAGCTACAAATAGTCTGTTCCTACAAACAAAACATTATATGATATTATAACATCTTAAAAAAAAAAACGTCTTGCATTATGTCACATCAAATTTGTCACCTCTGACTTTTTGCATATCAGTATTTTAAAATTAAAAAATATATGTATAAAGAATTTTGTGCCCGTTATAACAACGTGCTTCGTTTCACAATTCCAAAGTATAGATTTTTTCTTCCATATATAATCTAATAAAAGTAAATTTGGCTACACGTTTTTCTAACACATCAAAAAAAAAATACATTTCATATTTCGATGGCTTTCCAATAACACGCTTCGTAGATATATATACTGCCTTGTAATAGTTGAACAACATTGGACGTCAAATACAATTGATTTGTCTTTTTATAAGTAGTGTATCCAGTGTAGGTGCGATATCTTAAGTATATATATAAGTGGAGTGTTCCGGAGGCTGCGGAGATCCTGCAGTGTTTTTTTTATGAAGTTTCATTCCGATTTTCCAGCAAACAACGGCAACGCACAGTTAAGTCATCATATATATAAGCAAAAAAACACAAACAACTACAACGTTAAACACTAATCAAGAAATAAATAAACAAATAAATCAATCAATCAATCAATCAAGTTAGTTTACTAAAATAAAAAAACAGATCTGGAATAGGGTTCGATTGTCGGTTGATCCCTACACATTCAGCAAACCATCTTTTGCAAGCAAATCGTTGCTGATGTTAAAATCAAGATAAATGTATTTATATACAGATATATATAATTTATTTATCAGATATTGCTCTCGGTGATATGAGTCATAAGCTAAACGTTTAACTGTATAATTAAGTTATTATGTATTTGGTATAATATAAAGTAAACATTATTATGACTACCAAGTAACTCATAACGTGCAATTGTATTTTTTTTTTGTAAGACTTTTTGTTCGCCTT
>JAVFBZ010165302.1:0-17188 GCA_032466195.1 Katharina tunicata
CGTTTAGAGTTAGGAGTAAACCCATTAGTCTACCAAATGAAGATGAGGGCAGTTAAGGGTTAGTTGATACAGAAGGGGGTTTCGTCTTAACCAAGAGGTCGTTGAGAGATTTGTTCATCTTGTTTGCTATTATAGGTCTCTGTGATAGAGGCTATATAAATATATTCATATACATGAATATAGTGTAAAAAGTAATTGAAAAAACAGGTTAAAGACATTCAGTGTAACCTTTTTGTGTTGCAATGACAATATAAGCCATATGGATTCCGGGGAAATTGTTCTAATAGTGTGAAGTATGTCCTTAATCAATCGCTCCATGCCTGTGTGAGGCTTGTTATGAAGTTGTTTGATATTCACCATAGAGACGAGTTTTAAAATGGAGCACGAGTGAAAGCCGCCTATCATGCCATTATGTCATGCCGGGTAAAAATCTGATGAATAGTACCATCTGTTTGTCATCCAGGCAACTTAGCAAAATATTCTTTGGGTAAATATTTACATGATTTGTATTTATGAATTATTCAGTATTGAAAAACTGTAAGATGGTGGAGTTCAGAAACTCTGACATTCAGTGGATAACAAACCGATGAAATACTGGTATACATGTATATAGCATGTTATATGCTATCTTTTCTCGGAGGTGTGCCGTCTGCAGCTGAGAGAAAGGGAAATAAAAGGAGAACTCCCACCTGTTTCCTGGCTCCTCAAGATTGAGTTGTAGACCTGCTGATACGTTTGCTAAAAGCAAAATTCTGAGATGTCAAAATGTTCCTGTCAAATCGATGCTTAAGATTGTCATAAATCCTGTAAGGACTTATATTGGTTATCATAGTCTTGATCACTGTCTGGTCTTCATGTGAATAGTGTTCGTCTTTCATCAAATGAAATACATGTAATTACCTGTTCCTTTTGCATATGGTTTTAACTATCCTCTCATAATTACTGACAGACCTTCAATCATACCATGACTTAGGGATCTAACAGTTTCATACCGTAACCATGAGAATACGGGCCTGCCCTGGAATTAACTTGAGAATAAGACGTCACATGTTTCGGTGAAGGAAACCTTTTACTCTTATTAACTACCTTTACAAGTAGAAGAATATTAACAAGAAACTGTTTTTCAAATGAACTGTAAAACTGCTTTACTTATGCTCTTAATATATATAAATTACTTTATATAAAGGACAACCTTTATACAAGATGTTTCCTTTTTATTGTTTTACTTTATGGAAAAAGTCTGTTTTATTTCTGGCCTTTGTATGCTTGAATTCCCAGTTG
Organism: Katharina tunicata; assembly: GCA_032466195.1. NCBI lineage: Eukaryota > Metazoa > Mollusca > Polyplacophora > Chitonida > Mopaliidae > Katharina > Katharina tunicata. The sequence goes on from JAVFBZ010165302.1 coordinate 1,282, forward strand.
ACTGATTAAGTGGATATTTGGTTTTGTAGTACCGGTGGCTATAATTTTGTTCATTGGATTTAGTGTTTTGAGCTTGCCCAGTCAGTTGTGTTCCTGCGTAATTGTGAGCTAACAAATGGTTTTGAAATCCTGCCAGACATAGGCATATTCTCAGAATTACACGCCTTCTGATTAGTGTCAATTCCAAACCCCAACAGAAAAATATTATCTGTGATGTTGGCCATCGTTAAATCCCTAAGCTAACAAAGAAAAATCAATTTTGTGTTGTGAAGCCTTTACCAGAATATAGAGCCCATAGCTGTTATGAGCACTGGAAACATTTGGCTCACAAAGTTCCCTGAAAGTTTGCCAATTGAGAAGTAAATTTGACTTTTAGGGTATACCACTTGTTCTAGAAGTCAGTTCTTATGATAAAAGCTGATCTCAAATGATAAGTATGAAAACACAATCTCTGGCTGGCACACACTCAGAGACAAAGGCATTGCAGATGGCACTGGCAGAGAATCTGAGAAATATAAAATTTATATTCATGAACATATTACTTAACATCTATCTGTTTATCTAACCATGCACAATCCATTATTCCCTCTGATAGGATAGGTGAAGTGAGTGAACAAACAAACGAACTGATAAGATGAGGAAGAGAAATGTTCTTTGACAGGTGTTGACTGTCTGTCTTTCTGTCTGTCTGTGTGTGACATGTGTAGGCAGGGTGGGATTTGGACAACAAACTCCCTTATCTGCTCTAGATTAGATTCTTTTCCTGATAATTGGCTTGGCAGAGTCAGTGTAGGTATAATGACTGCGTCCAGATTAAGCCTTGCCAGGTCACTTCGAGCTCTCTTGAAGTGAACAAGATCTGGACATCAAATAGAACTATGAAATTCCAATTATCCTGAAAAGCCACCAGAGACCTTGTAAGAACCACATTCCAAGATTCAGACTAGTTTTTCAGATTTAAAAACAAAACGGATTCCCTGGAGATCATCTGTAGTAAAAGCTATATAACTGTTAAGTGAGAGATAATTTGTATGACACTGTCCAACAATATGTTTGGTGATTATTTGTTGCCAGGGTTATTGATGCAACTAACAAACAAACAAATACAAGATAGTGTGACAACTGAGTGAAAAGCCTTTACCCGATGACTTATCTGACATGTATGTCTTTTTTATGAACGTTCACAGAATGTGAACTTTCAAACTGTATGAACATTAATGATAACTATCTTATTTGAAGGAGAAAAAGTTATAGATCTAGACGTATAGTTCAATGTTTTAAGTATCTACCTCTCACTAAATATTGATGACTATTATGGTCTACCTCTTCACTAAATACTGATGACTGTTATGGTCTAATTCTGCACTAAATAGTGATGTTCGGTGCACATATTGATCTGTGACTGATTAGTTGGTTTTGTTTCTGACATGTAGAAGTTTGGATATTGGATTGTAGGATTGACTTGATGGCTGGCCTTGGTGTCTGTGTAGACTGACAGATTATTGCTAACTAGCTAGGCTTTGCTGTAGCCAGAGCTTAGTTGTTTCTGCCAAACCTCCTATCCAATTTGGCCCTCACAAGGTTATAAGGCAGGTAGACAAATCTGATTGTGGCAATCCTACTGAAGTTCTGCAGTTCACACATAACGCTAAGCTCTATTTATTATTGGTTCTGCTAGTGTTATATGTAGTGAAGGATTTGATTAGACACAAAAGTGTTGTCGATGAAAGCTGGATTGATCAGGGTTTAACAGGTTTGTTTACAGAGATATGACCGGTCAGAGGGTGAACCATTGTCTTCTCCTATCCTGACCCTTTATCAACCATGGAATCCACTTATTGAATTGTTATCTCTCTGAGTCATCAGAATAGGAGACAAATCCTGTTTTCTTAGCGTCTCTTAACCACTGACACATTGGCTAGCATTGAAGATAAATAGGAGTCTTAGAACTCTCTAATAACTTGCCATGTATGTATGATATAGAAATCACTGTTAATTGTAAAATTGCTTGATAAAATTATCACTATCATTCATAAATTTGAATAAAGTACATAAATCACCAGGAATAATTTTGACAGATCCTCCATGTTTGCAGATTGTATAAATGTTATGCAACAATCATTAATGTTTATAAAATATTTTGGAAAGTATGTACTGCTTTTGTTACTTTGTGGATATATATATATTTTGGCCTACTTCTCAGTTTTCTGTTATGGCAGACTCTGGATGTTGGAAACACATTTGTTTATCCTTTATATGTACTAATGGATTAAACTGGTAGACTTTTCTATTTTTAAACACAGTATCATGTATCCGTAATGTAAGTGCCAAGGTCAAGATTTGGTATGAAATTCTGTTACATACCTTGAACTTGGCTAAATACACCTGCACTTTCAAATGTTTTCCTACAACTTTCAGCGAAGATTGCCATTAAACAATATAACAATATAAAGCAGTCAATAAGTATTCTGTACATATACCATTCTTACGATGAATGAAATTATAAAAAAAAGTCACAAAACAAATTGGGATACTTGCGTTTTGGCAATACATGAAAATACCACAACTGGTTTTTAAATAATTTTCAGTCTTTCTCCCCTTTGAAATGCTACCGTCTGTCTGTAACAAGAATGTTTGTGAACGCGATAACTTGAAAACAAATTTACAGATTGGCTTCAAACTTGGACTAAAGCTTCCTGCTGTTAAGAAGATGGACTGGATGGAATTGCCTTCCACCAAATTATGTATGCCAATATGGCTGCCATTATGTATATTCATCTATATATTTGTTGTGCACACAATAAATTGACCGGTTATCTTCTAACTTTAAATGCTCCTTGCTGTAGCTCAGACCACGTATTGCATTGTACCAAACTTAGCATACCAATATTTCAACCATGGAGTATTTTACAATATTCACAAGTCTTTGTTAGGAATGCGATTACTTGATAAAAACTTTCAGAGTAAATTACAATTTAGTTTTGTTTAGCTCTAACCATAGATAGGATTGCATTCCACGAAATTACACACACCAGCATGGCAGACATAACAGACAAAGCATATTATACAAGGGATGATTCGTTGGAAGCCCCCTGTGCCCTGGTGCTCTCTGAGCTAAGGGGCATTAGGAAGGCGATTTGTTGTGGTGTCCTGTGTGGAATTCATTAGGTATTTTGCAATAATCAAACCTCTGTCTTGTGAACAAAATAGTGAGATGAGGGATTATCAATGGTTTGTTGTTTGGACACCCTTTCAATATTTCCTTTATGGGGGTGTTGCTAGCTACTCACCTTGTTATTATAAGTCTAAAACGGGACATATTATTGTAGGCCTGTGGCCATTAGTTTGTCCGTTTGTCCAATAGCCCTACTTCTTGTCACTGTCATTTTTCAACCGATGTGGACAAGACTTTCTATAGTGATAAAGCACAAAAAAGACTTAAATAGGTTCCCGTTTTAGTCACTTATGCCAAAGGTCAAGGTCACTATAACTATAAAAAGATAGCGGAAGGCAAATGATTAACTGTATATATTTTATTTAATACATGTATCAGTATGTTCAAAATCATATAGAAAAAAACCTATACTAATTTAAGGATAAACGATGTAATCATTCGGGGATTGTCTCATTTAAAAGATGGCGAACATTTCTGAAGTAACATTCACCTCTGTTAATTGTAGAGGTTTGAATAATAAGCAAAAAAGAATAGACATATTTTCTGCATTTAAGACAAAAAAAGTTTTCGATATATTGCCTTCAAGATATTCATCTAACACTGAATATGCAGGATGAAATATCTACTGAGTCGGGGGCTGACACATGTATACACCTATGTCCATTTAATAACAACTCTAGGGGGTTAATGCTACTCTTTGACAAAAACTTAGACTAAGAAGTTCATATACTTTGACAATAAGTCCTGCTGGACAAGATGCTGTTAGAACAGTTTGTTTATTCACTTTCTGTTTGTTATAAGCGACTTGATTATCCCCATGCAGCTGTATGACATAATTCATGCCACAGGTATGAGTAATCTTAATGTCGCTTGGTCAATATAAAACTAAAAAGTTTTTTTTAAATCTGATGGGTGACATGTTGATACTGTATGAGCTCATTTATGGTGGAACGTTTAATCTTGGAATACATGTATTTCAGGCAATCTTCGGCAGCTAATAAATAACAAGTTTTCAAATGATTCAACCCAATTATCTTGTCCTTTTAAGGTCACTAAAGACACTAGATAATCCCTGTGCCAGTGTGATAACTCTAGACAAAAATATATGAAATATATATAAATTATAACCATGTAGTTGTAAACATGCTCCAGCTTTCCATTTGAATTGTAAGTAAATATTAAAAATACATACTGTCTGAATACATTTTGTCCCTTTTTCATCTTTCTTCTTCAAGTATGGTAAATTTTATAACATCAGCTTTCTAATATAGTATCTGTTTGTTATTAAAAAGAGAATTTATTTTACGGAGCACAAAATTGATCGATAAAATTTGACTTCATCTTGTGTCTCAAATGGCTTCAGGACTCATTTTAATTCGAGAAGAAAATCGATTTTCTGTATGAAGTGTTCAGAGCTTTAAGCATAATTGATTTTAAAAACCCTGGTGAGAGACAAGTCCATGTGTTTTTTTATCATTACATTCCTGAATTTCCTGGGGCATTCCTTTACTCTCATATCCTTTTGGAGTTGGCAACAGAACAATGCTAAGAGTAAAAATCCCTCCACACGTTATATTCCCAGGAACACACATACATTTAGTATGTATTTAGTGTTAGAAATATTCAACAATTCTTTTTTGTATTTCATCTTTTCTATTTGAATTTGATTTGGATGTGAACTTTAAATATTTATTTTATATCAGAAGCTGTATCCTGATAAACAGGACTCAGCTTTGCTGTGTACAGTTAGTTGTTCAAGTAGCTAGGCCTGTCTGTGTAGATAAAACATAGATTGATATAGTGAGGATCTGTTGCCATTATCAATTTGCTATTATTAATTTGCTATTAACAATTTGCTATTATCAATTTGCTATTAACAATTTGCTGTTATCAGTTTGGTAAACTGATGATATACATGTACATATGGGATTTAATTTATAAAGCATTTCTTTATCAGTAATGCCATATAATTATTATTTTTTTTTTAAATGTGGAGAAAGAAATTTACATGTAGCTATTGATCATTTGTTGTATGAATGATTTTGTGCTTACCTTGGGTCAATAATAAGATTAAACAACAGCTAAAACATAAAAGTGACATGTTATGGTTGTGTCGTGAGTTGCTGTCTACTGTTAGAACACACAGCCGTCATATAAGTGAAATATCCTTGACTCAGACTTAAGCACGGCGTTAAACACCAATGAACCAGCCAATTAATGGCAAAGGGCGCTTTTGTTTTGTTGTTTTTCTCTCTCAAATTAGCCCTGTCAGGCGCATTGGGTAATGAGTGCGAGCCTAATTTTACGGATTGTTTTAATTTTCCTAATATTGAACTTATGTAAAAAAACAATTTAAGATTGTAGAACAAGTATTTTATGTGATGAACAAATGGCATTGTTTTATCTAATTGTTGCTATGTACATGTATCAGTATATTCAAAATCATATAGAAAAAAAACCTATACTAATTTAAGGATAAACAATGTAATCATTCTGGGATTGTCTCATTTAAAAGATGGCAAACATTTCTGAAGTAACATTCGCCTCTGTTAATTGTAGAGGTTTGAATAATAAGCAAAAAAGAACAGACATATTTCGGCATTTAAGACAAAAAACGTTTTCAATATACTGCCTTCAAGATATTCACCTATCATTAAATATGTAGGATGAAATATCTACTGAGTGGGGGGCTGACACATATATACACTGTATGTCCATTTAATAACAACTCTAGGGGGTTAATGATACTCTTTGACAGAAACTTAGACTATGAAGTTCAAAGGATTAAAAAAGACACCAAAGGTGGGAACTATCTGTTCCTTGAAATAAAAATAAGAGATGTGAATTTTATTTTATTCAATATATACCACCAAACAGAGATAACCCAATTTTTTAAAAATAAATCAGTGCCACAATAAACGATTGGAACAACCCAAATATTATTATATGTGAATACTGGAATCTAGTACAAAACCAGTTTGAGGATACATTCAATTACCTTAACATTAATCACCCCCTTTCGAAACAAAAAGTAAACAAATTGAAAGATGATTATGAACTCGTTGACCCCTGGAGAGAACTCTTTCCAGATGTTAGGAGGTACACCTGGCGACAGCCTACACCCATAAAACAAGCGAGACTAGATTTTTTCCTGGTCTCAAAAACCCTTTTACATGAACTAAACTCTGCAGAAGTTCACCCAAGCCATCGTTCAGATCATTCGTTAATTACCCTAACATTAAAGATGCAACTATTGGGGCGAGGTAAAGGTTTTTGGAAATTCAACAACTCCCTGCTAAAAGAAAATGATTTTGTAGACATGATCAAGAATAATATTAAAGAAATGTTGATACAGTATGCAGGTAACATGGCAGGTAACGACACTCTATTGGAAGACTTTACAATTAATGACTAGCTACTTTTTGAGGTAACATTAATGAACATAAGAGGAAAAACAATTTTGCATACTACTCACAGAAAGAAAGAATTGACTATATAAACAAAGCGAATACAAAAAGAAAATAACAACATAATATTGGAACAAAAAGAAATATTACAGGAAACAAAAAATATTTATAAGAAGCTTTATACCAAGCGCGATACTAGCGATACTGATCTGAATAAATTATTTGAGAAAGAAGATGTCCCAAAATTAACTGAAATACAAAAAAAAAACGCTTAGGAGGGACCACTTACAAAAGAAGAAGTATTAAGAGCAGTGCAGAATTTGAAAAACGAAAAAAGCCCTGGTCCAGATGGATGGATTCACTGCCAAATTTTATCGATTTTTCTGGAATTTCATTGGTATTTATCTTATGAGATCACTGAATTATGCATTCACTCATGGTCATTTATCAGTTACTCAAAAACAAGGATGTATAACAACAATCCCAAAAGAAGGAAAACCAAAGCAATTCTTTAAAAAATAAAGGTGACCAATTTCATTGCTGAATGTCGCTTATAAGATAGATTCTGCAGCAGTAACCCTTAGAATAAAAAAAGACAATTATATACAATCATACATGAAGACCAAAATGGTTTTATTCCGGGCAGATTCATAGGGGAAAATGTAAGATCAATCTATGACATAAAGCACTGTGTGAATGTAAATAATACGACAGGGATGTTACTTCTGTTAGACTTTGAAAAAGCATTTGATTCAGTAGACTGGTCATTCATCCAGCAGTCACTTGAATTTTTCAATTACCATTTTCCTTGATTGATCCCAAAATAGCTTAACCACATGCCTATCGGTGATTGAAACATACGAAAATTTCTCAGGAATGCGTGATATGGATTGGCTCTAAAATGTTATACATATGTGACAAAGGTTTAAAAAACAACCTATGGATAAACTGATGGTGCTAACAACCTGGGCTGGCTGTGCCTGAAAAACGGCATAATCATATAATTGGTTGTAAAAAGTGTGGCATGATCTCTTCCGATACTGATCATACAGGAAGGTTGCTTGGGTAACGGAAATCACCTGCGAAGGATAATTAGTCACAATTTTTGTTGGTGTTGTCTCTCAAACTTGATACCTACCCAGAAGTGACATTTATAGTTTTACTAGCCCTGTGTCAACTGACCCAAATATGCAGCGATGAAATTGCTTGATAAGATCGCAAACCCGTGAAATTAGTTTTTATAACTTAATGCTCGCTTCATAATCAACTCGGTTCGACTTGATGGCCAGACCTCTGGGATTGTTTCCTGGCATGGGGTGTAATCACCATGGTCACAGCTGGTCAACAGGCACGACTGGGCTGAACTAGTCCACAAATCTCTGTCCACCGTGGTATTGTCAACTTGACAATTATTGTCTGTAAAGATCGCCCATGATCAAGTTAATGGCTTTAGCATTCAGATTTGTTCAGGTTCTGGCCAGGTTTATTGTGATTCCTGCAAATCATAGACCCATTCAGAGATTATTTTGCGACGTTTTCATTCAACTATTATTCCTGAGAACATTCTCGTTATAAGAAGGAAGACTTTAATATACCAGAAGCCTTATTATGATAACCACAGAATATTGTAGAAACTTTACATTACAGAGGTTGAAAATCAAACAGAAACCCAAGTGAGGCACCCAGCGCACTGGTGTCCTGTAACTTAAAACTGTCTGATTCTACAGAAACCCTTTGCCAACGCCTTCAAAGGATTCCGATGTCTTTACATCTTCGTATTAGAAGACTTTACGGTAGTTATATAATATAAGTAACAAGCCTTCAATTTATTTTGTCAAATTTTACAGACGTTTTGAGTACAATATAATTTAGAAACCCTTGACTAGATTCTTTCAAAATGTGATGAATTGAGTCATCTGAGTGTTAGTTTGATGGTATGTTTTATAAAGGTCTTTACATTTTCATCTTGTCTTTAGCAGTTTATACATGTGTATCCCAAGTTTTGTCGAAAAATGTCTTTAGAATTACATGTCTGAATTGATTAAAAAAAAAATTCCAAAGGTTTCATATGCGGACTGTGTAGCCAGATAAGATTTTAATGATCTGAGATATATCTGTGTTTTATTCCATAGGAAGCTGTGGTTGCAAGAAATAAAGCCTATTATTTTAGATGGCCTTGCTTTTGTGTACAGGGCGTGTGGCTGGTTGAGTGAGAGCCCCCTCTCACTCATTCAACAATTAAATTCTGGAAAGTTTGAAAACACCACAACCCTCTCTATAACACTGATATTTAACTGTTTTGAAACTTTATATTATCTCCATATACACAGAAGCATATTTCAGTGATTCCTTTCTAATATATGTGTATATATGTAATCACAGGGTGTTCAAACAATAAACCCCTCTACTAGCAGGTGGCTGGGTGGGAGTCTCCTGCTCTCTGAGCTAAAGGGCACAGGATGCCGATTTGTTGTGGTGTCTTGTTTTTTTAATGTTACGTAAATGTTTTGTCCTGTCTTGCATGCTGCCACCGTCCTTTAAGGTGGTTTCCTTCGCCGATTGGATTGGCACGCCACGCCCTCATATAAGTGAAATAACCGTGAGTATGTCGTAAAACCCCAAACAAACAAACCTCTCTACTAAGAGCTATAATGACCTGGCCATACAACAATATGCAGACATTAAACCAATTAAGGCAGCTAGAATGACAAAACCAAAACTATTTGAAAACCAATGTTATATACTTCCAACCTTTGTATACTTTTAGAAATTTCGGCCTAATGTCATGGCAGTAATATTTGTGGATAATCACATAAGCCATTTCCAACTAAACTGTTTCATTCAGCGTTGGTACTTGGAAGTCAACTCAAGTGAGCATTGGGCATAAGAGTGCTTTCTCCAGGCGGTCGGTTATAAGTGAAACATAGCCATACCTCCGTACAACTGTAAGTTTTAGGATTGAAATGCCCTGTAATTACGTCATGGATAGACATATATATCGGAAACAAAATCACTGAAAGAGGCTGCTATGTATTTATACAGATTATATTTTGCGAAATAAAAGTTTTGAAACCTTTAAATATCGACATAAAATGTTTTGTTTTTGTATAAGCTCTGATTTACCATCAAATATTCAAAATACCTCGTCCACTGTTATGCTGACTTTGAGAAAAAACGATCATTGACACATGTAAAATATGTAAAACTGGTTGAAATCGCCAGACTTTTCCTTTAAATATGGCGTAAAACTTAATTATTCTGAATTTTCCTATTTTGATATTCATGCCCAATTCTCAAAGCCATTGATTGGGTCATTTGTGAATCGTGTAGTAAATGAATGTATATGGGACATTTGTGTTGAGATAAGGGTTTGTTGTAATCCAATCTTGTGTAAGAGTATTACACAGGTTTCCCTTGCTATGTAGACAGCTGTGCACTAAGATAACATCTATGATCATGTGGTGACAGATTTTGTATGGTTTAGCTGGCTGTTTTTTATTTAACATATATTGCAATCAATATGGCAATGAGTAAGTAATAAATCCTAGCTCAGAGCCATGTAGACTACATCTCCTGTTTAAAGCATTACAGGTAATTGTCCAAAGCTCTGTAGTGTCTCTGAAAAGATCATCACGCAAGTTTTCTTTCTGCAGACAGCTCTTACTATTCCTGTACATTGTAATATTCTTTGAAATAGTTTGATATTCCTTAAACTTAACACATGCAGTGTCTTTGGTTACAGATTTATTTGTACAGCAGTTTTATACCTGGTCTGTTTTGTAACCTTCTGCAACCATAAAACTGATGTCTACATGGGACATGATATGTATTCCATTAGTTCACTTGCTAGTGCAGTTTAGGGGCACAAGGAATTAGTGTTATGTAATATTTGTATGCTATTTAAACATTTTACCCTTAAACTAAGGAAATAGGAAGTAGAAAAAAGAGAGGTAGCTAATATGCCACCCACTTTGTCAAGAATTTTTGTTAAAAAAAGATCGTGGTTAATTGGGTTATCTAGTTTACTTAACAACATATGTCAGATAGTTGTAGACAGACTGCCCACTCATGATCTTAACTTCAAAGTACTATGCCTATGAAAAAAATTGGATGTGGATTACAAGTTCTAATTTTGTCAGTCCCTGTCAGTTGAACTAGTACTGTTCCTTTTCTGAATAGGGTACAGCTCTGAACTGGAATTATTGTTGCTCCAAGATCTCTTGTATTTCCTATAGTTAAAATCAACCTTCACATAAATTGGATTCCACTCTGAATACAGCATCGTAATATATCATGTGATATGCATGACTTTCATATAAATTTTGCACTTATATACCTTACTCTAACTTTTAACAGCTGTGCCACTTAGTACACACCTGGGGTTAATTTTAGTATTGTCAATTTAACCAGTACTTTTTCTGGGGAACGGACATTTGCCCTTAAGGACATTTGCCCTTAAGGACATGAGCCCTTATGGACATTAGCCCTTAGGACATAAGCCCTTACCCCTTATTCCAAATCTGGACATGAGCCCTGAAGTATTTATTTTGTCTGATAAAACACTCAGTTGTGTTGTAAAATTAAACCGACCAATTTAAATATTTCTTTCTGATTAATTAATTAAATGTTGCTTCTCTAAAATGCTCTAAAGCTCATTTCATGGCCTGATGTCTTAATTCTTATGTATTTTATATATTATGTGGGTGAAAAAAAAGACAAAATCCTATTTTTTCAACATCAATTATAAAGTTTGTGAAATGAAACAAATAAATATTGCAATCAATATATATATATATCAATCAATATATCAACATATCAACATCTTGTGAACAGTCCTCAACATGTTGTAACATGTCACAGATTAAATGTTATTCACCACCTAACAAAACTATTTCAAAAAATAAAAGTGACAGAAAATTACTTTCATTTCTTAATTCTTATTTATTTCTTATTTTATTCTACTCATTAAAACATTCATAAGGGCTCGTGTCCAGATTTGAAACAAGAGCAAAGGGCTTATGTCCTAGGGGCTCTTGTCCATAAAGGTTCATGTCCTTAAGGGCTATTGTCCTACCCCCACTTTTTCTTTTCTGAATAGGGTACAGATCTGGATTGGAATTATTGTTGTTCCAAGATATTTTGTATTTCCTATAGTTAAAATCAGCCTTCACATAAATTGGATTCCACTTTGACTACAGCATCGTAATATGTCATGTGATATGCATGACTTTCATATAAAGTTTGCACTTATATATACCTTACTCTAACATCTAACAGTTGTGCCACTTAGTACAGGCATGGGTTTAATTTTAGTATGGTCAGTTGGATTATTGTGTTTGGAATTCTCTTCACCCATTAACAGATACATGTAGGTGGTTAGAACTCCAATGTCCTTAATGAATATTGTATGTGGAACTTAACTCCATTTACTGATAGCTCTCCTACTGAGAGTGTAGTGCTTTGTACTGAAAATTGAATTCAACTGAATTCAAGTAGGGATTTTCTACATTCTTTAAACTGCATGTTGTGATTGACTATATCACAGACTATCTTTGATGTCAACTTAAGGCCCTAAAGGCCCAGTGAAGGGCCTATTTCTTATAGTCTGTTGCCTAAATGATATCCATCTAGTGTTTGGAACTGTAACCATGAGCCTAGCTCACTCTTGGTACAGTTGCTGTTGTGCTGCAGTGGCCAGCTATACATGTATTATAGGACTGACTGAATTTCCACTTAAGTTGCCTCGGATGATTTGTCCATTTGACAGTGGTTTTAACACATAGCCAGCAATGCTATTAATGGCATAATTAAGTACGCATGAAATGTCCAAAAGAAAAAGAAAACAAATGGTCAGATTTTATTTTTACCAATGCATATCAAGATCTTCTTAGTGTGTAAGTAGATGATATCTCTGTAATTGTTTTAATTGACGATTTTTACCCAATGAGCACAGTTCTGTTAGTTTGTTTTTTTCCTGGTATAATTGTTTTCTATATATGACTTGTTTTTAACTGATACAGGGCTTTCCAAAACTTTAATGACTTGGCATTTGGGCAACAGACAAGCATAATTAATCCCTCCCTGTGGTGCCTTTATGCTGTGATTAACCAAAGTCCACCTTCTGTCAGTCTATGTGTCTTGACAGACTGATAGCCCACTATGAATGAACCCCACATGGATCTATCTTCCAGTATTCAATTAGGTTTGGGAGTTTTTCTGAGCAGACTGTTGGGCTCCTCTCCTAGAATAACCAGTTTGTCAGTCTGAATGGATGTCTCCTGCTGTGAAACAATTTGCTATCATTGATTGAGGACACAGATTTCCTGGTTGTGTGTATTAAGACTGTTGTACTGTGTACATCTACACATTATTCACTGGATTTAATGGATTCTGATAGCTAAAGATGGTAAGTTTCAAAAGATAATGTGTAATACCCTTTACATTTTTTGTACTTGGAGTGCATGCAGAAGATTTGAAATAGGTTTGCAATACAAATTAAGTGACTGAAGACAGTATGACTAAAGTTAGCTGCTTCTAAGATATCCTGATCCTGGTTGTTTCCTTCACCCATTGGGCTGGCACAGTCTCGTGAGATATATAACCTTTGGTGTAAAGCCCCAATTACATAAACAATGAAGTGTTTTCTGCCAAGTGTGCCATTGGTTGTTTAGGGTTCATTGCTTGGATCGCAGTAAAATAAGGAAATACATATTACAGTTAATAATGATTGGTAAATAGTGAAATTATTTTTTCCACATAGATGGAATAATGTTAATGTTATGATTAGTTGATTTGACCAATAGTATTGCTTCCGGAATCTTTCCTACAGATTTGATTCATTACCTTTCTCTAGTAATTTGTATTTAATGAAGTGTGCTAGAGCTCATGTATTCTGATATAAAGTTGTCAGCATGATGATTGGATGCTGTGATCCACCCGTTATTGATACTCTCTTCACTTTGTTTGTTAACTACTTGGCTCAGGTGCCGGGTATAGTATCATGTGACTGATAAATTGAAGCAGAACTACTCTTCATAACTACCATAGAGTGGTCACCTACCAATCGCTTTTGTTGTCACCTACCAATCGCTTTTGTTGTCACCTACCAATCGCTTTTGTTGTCAAGTGCCACCAGTGCATGTTTGTTTGATCGACCCTATGACTACATATTTGTTTGTCCCATTCAAACTTCTCCAATAGGGCATTGGGAATCAATCAAGGCCACATAGTGCAAATCGTTTTTGTTTTGTGAAACAAATTACTTTCCTTTTTACACATGGTTAGGTTTAATATGCTAGTACTTCCTGCTCTGGGAATGGAATACAGACTGGACAAGACTTATAAATATAAATTGTTCTTGTTTCCTGACTTCTTGTAAATATAGATGTTTAATTTTTGTAAAAAATTGTATGCAAATTATTTTAGTCGAAAGGCTTTCCGGTCAATTTAGTTTGTAATGAATTCAGATGTCTGCATCACATGGTTTAATGTAAATTCCTATGTGATCATCTGTATCTAAACATATTTAAATTTCTTAAGTCTGCAAAAAAATTGCCACATGTGTAACGTTGCTTTTCTTTATACTTTGTCTATAAATTCATTAATTTTCTAACTCTCCATAATCAGCCAATCAGGAGTCTATGTTTGATGTGAAAGTTATATGCGCAGTGTGTAATAAATGATTACAGGGAAACTGGTGTGTGTAAAAATATAGCATGTGTTGCTCTGGTCTATTTTTACTTCATGTATACCTTCCTTAGTTTCCTGAACAAGGCAGATTGGGCTGTGTCTATTTATATCAAATGCTGAATTTTCCAAATCTGCAAAGATCATGAAAAACACATGTTTGTTGTAAAAATTGGATTGGATGCAGGTTTTGTCAATTAGACAAGATGGTCAAATGTGGCTGTCTGTATTAATGATGAACGGTCAGAGTTGGGCCTAATAACATACATCATGGGAGACATGCCACATGTGAATTCACTATAGGTAAACCTTACAGCTGCATAATAGACCATTAAGCTATAATTCTGTATTCAGTTGTGAATTTGTGATGCATTTTGAGAGGCTGAATTCGATTGTGTGGCTGATTGGTGGCAGCTTTCTGTGCCCTGGTGTTCTCTAACCTACTGAACGACAGGATATGTTGTGACATTTATTATATGTTCTGTGTGATGGGTTTTTTTTTCTAGTCATTGTTTACAGGGTCAAATGTTCTACATTTCTGCCTGGCACCCATTCAGATGAATGAAATACCTTTTATATGTCATATAACCCAACTCAAACATAGAAGCAAATATATATATATTTTTATATTTTTGTCAATTATTAATGTCTGACGATTGGGCTCTAAAGTAAAACCGTTTTTACTAAAATCAGTGATCACAGTCTACTGACCTACATCTGCCACAGGTTGTTTGAATCAGTGAGTGGCAATCAGGTTGGGTTAATAATAATACTAATAATAATAATAATATCGAAATAATAAGAAAGCAGATTTCCGTAAATTTGACCATTGACTGTTATACCTACATTTTCGTCTCTTCAACATTTATAGAACTGGTATCTCTGAATTTTGAACACTATCCTTTATATTCTGAACCTGACTGCCGTGACTGGGTAAAAAAAGCATAGGTCTTTTTAACCTTATATGATAATTAAATGTCCCTCATCGACTGAAAATAAAGCTATAAACTATGAAATGTCGAATAAGGAGGTATCAAGTCCATAATGTGTTATTCACGTGGAATATTACAATAAAGTCTCTAGTATGGTTTTTAAACAGTTATCTGAGTTTGTACGGAATAATTTCCCAAGGTGTCATCCGTGGAGTTCTTTGCATGTTTTCTCTCTAATTACTCTGCCAGCTATTGTCAAAATGTCAGAATAGCTGTAATTGGAGTATATAATATGCTGGTGTGGTTATGTTACATCAATAAACCATTACGGTTATGTGGGAATTGTACTCATTTGGCTTGAATATAACTGTCATTTTTTTTCGTTTTGGGAATTCAATTTTTTATGGAACTGAATATAAGCCATTTCTGGTCAGGAATCGGCTTTTAGTGAAGAGAATATATATTTACTCTGATATTATTTTTAGAACAAATTATTCTAACCTTAAAAAAGTAGAATATTTTTGTGTAAACAATTGAGGCTAAAGTCTGGCTCCTGAAAATTGATTATGTAGGGCCTACTTAACTAAAAAGGTGGGGAAAGCTGCAAACGTAGAAATAAGATTTCTGAATTGAAGAACATTTATCATACTTCTATCACTGAGGGGTTAATAGCTGTTTCAGAGCACTGATGAAAATAAATGTGCCCC
>JAVFBZ010165313.1:0-17187 GCA_032466195.1 Katharina tunicata
TTTGTTGGGAAGTCAATGTGTTAATTACTCAGGTAGCATTAGGCCTATATTCTAGATTTTTCTTCCAAATGCTGAGATTGTAAACCATATGGTATATGCCTACACATAGTCACAAAACTGCTGAATAAATGTAATTACTAGCAGATTATAGAGCTGTGAGGTGGCCAAACTTTGTTAATATTTATGCATATTAAAATACATAAAGGGGCGATCCTAGTTGATATATATTTACAATGATAATAGAAAAAATAAAATAAAATTTCCGAAAAAAGAACAACAACACTTCTTACTGTGGCTTGCGTAATTCGTTCTAAGGTAGGTAGCCAGAGATCATCGCCATCGTAGTCTTCTTCTCACAACCTATACGGTATCCTCACATCCAGTTCTTTTGGGACATCATCTTAACTCACGCTATTGAGTTTGGTGGTATACACAGCCAGTTTGCTTCCTTGTTGGATTGGGTTTGCTTGCTTGTTCCCTTATGTCTACACATTATCAAGGAAGTGCTACACGTCTCTGCAGCTTCTTGCTTGTTTGATTTTCGCCGTACTTAAGGCTATTCCAACCATATGCATGCCGGCGTGTCGGTCTAAGGGGCTGACGAAAACCACTTTCAATGACACAGGCAAGAAACAAGGGCGACACGGGACAAGGACAGGATTCAAAACTGGACTCCTTAAAAAAATCGGTTTCCTGATGCCCTTTAGGTGAGAGAGAGCCACGGCATATAAAACTCCATCGGACCACCCGCTTTACCGGCGGTTATATATGGTGTCTGTCTCTGTAAACTTTCACACATTTTATTTGCGCCATGTCGCTAGTTTGTCGCTTGTGTGACATTAAATATGGATTTCTTCACTCGTTGAAACACTGTATAATCTTAATTACGGCGCTAACACTAAGGCATAAAATATTGGATGAAAAAACATATCTTGTCATTAGTTTATCCCGTTGAAGACTGTTCAACAGCAACGTCTCTTGACTATTCTAATGTTACCCTACAGTAATATTTAAAGGTAAAATTGAAACAGACGGCTGTTTTGTTTCCGCTGATTCGCTGATTAATTTAAGGAACAGCAACACCAAGTGGCTGTGAATAGAATCTACAGGGATGATATGGACCGAATGCAAACATTCAAGCTATATGCAATTTCAATCTTAAGAGGTTAAAGTTGCATACAAGAAGTTCCTGACTTTGTTGTTCTGTACCAAAAAACAAACAAACAAACATAGAGAAAACAAACACAAAATGTATGTATTTGATTAGTGTTTCGTGTCGCACTCAAAGGAATTCAGCCTTATGCCGATTTAGATTTACACTTTCTGAGATTTGGTATGGATTTATAAATAATTTAAAACAGCATAAACTTATATGCAGTTATGTTTTTTTCAAATGAAGGATGGATATTGCCCACACACAAGGATCATTATTTCTGGTATGTTATACTTTGTTACAATTGTCAGCTTAGCTATATTTATGCAGATGTCTGGTTGGGAGCCTCCAGTGCCCTGGTGCTGTCTGAGCCAAGGCGTACAGGGTGCCGATTTAGCTTTGGTGTCCTGTTTCGTTTATGCTATTTAAATGTTTTGTCCTGTCTTGCATGTTGCTAGCGTCGTTTACAGTGGTTTCCTTCGCCGATTGAGCTGGCACGCCGTCATATTAGTGAAATAAACCCCAATGAAACAAACAAACACTATATATAACATCCCTGCAGTCTAGTGGGATGGACATAACTGTGTATTTGTCAAATAACGTTTGGTTGATTGTTTGTTTGAAAAGTGTTTGACGTTGTACTCAAATATAGTTAGCTACACAGCACGACCAAACCATGTGGAGACACTCGAAGTCATTTAGAAACAGAATATTCCTCCAGTGCTATGTTTGACTACAAGAATGACAAACTTCAGGCATACTTCCCTTATCTAGAGATATATGACATTTGGAACATTTAAACAATTATCCTGGAGCGCTTATTTGGGGAATGAATTTGTCAGGAAAGGTGGACGCATAACACTACATAACCATTTTACTGTCCTTATCGTGTGGCCTCTAAATAAATGCTGTCTGCATCAGATTTTCCATTCCCAAATACAGTAGGTAAATGTTTATATTCAAAGGACTGTGGCTTGTCATTTTAGATCATCTAGGCCATGGATATTACATATTTGCACAGCGATTGGTAAAGGTTTATTCCAGCTGGGACATATTGAGTTGTTTTTATTTGGTCTTCTTGACTTTTTGCGCCGTACGGTAATGGTAAATTCACTCGTGCCATACCAAGAAGTAAACCCAAAGCAAAGCAGCAGTTAAATTGTCCAAATCACCAGCGCGTAATATTTATAGAAATGCCAGAGTAGGAAATGAAACGAAGCGCTCACACAAACTGATATTCTTTCTTATCTACGGTTTCATGTCTTATTACAACTGTTGAAGTACATTGTAAACTGTTGTGCAGAAATATCAGATTTTCCAAAGAAGCCTTTATGACTTTCTAGTCTATCTTTATATTGATTTCTAACGCAGATGTCGGTCACCATTTACTAGCTTGTATCGCTAATTGTTCCGCTAATGGATTCGTTGCCTGGATCATGCTGGATGTGATATCGACTCGCACTGACCATCAGTCAGTGTACGATAGAGTGGTTTAGGTAGCCATTCTTTCTGACATACATCCTTACCTAATGTTCTATGAAGACAACTATTCATTCACCTAACAATTGATTACTTGTCTCCAAGCATTGCTTATTGTTTATTCATCCGATGTTGAGCAGCATGTCTGTAAGTCCCGATTATAGATCATTGGTTAGCTTTATCGTTAGATATCCTGATTGGGATAAGAACCGTAGGACTCACGCTGAGACCCACCCAGACAGTTTCCACCATCATATCAAACAAGAAACTATGAGTCAAAACGGGTTGGATAAACATTCGTTGTTGACAAAAAAGCCAACAGATTTTAATATGCCATGCTATAAAAGTACCACACTAGATTGTTAAACATGCGTTGTTGACTGTGAAAACATCCGATTCCAGACAGTACGCCGTAGAAAACACAAGTTCAATGAAATAATTAGTGAAATAATTGTTGTATAATAAATATCAAATTGACTGTTGCCTATTTCGCATTATATTGTATAAGGAAATACTTAGATAAATAATTCCATAGTTTTATCGTAAAATGCAGTGGTGGTTGGTGTGAGCTTCATGTGCCTGGTGATCTGTGAATCGAGAGGCAAGGAAGAGCTTTTTCGTCATGTCAATGGTGGAGATGTGTAGGAATGAAACGTGTCGTGTCGCGTCCGGCATGCTTTGGCTCCAGCGGTTCAACTGTCGTGTCGCGTATGGTGGGAATTGGCAATGGAGGCGACGTGTGTGTTATCTAATGTCGTTTAGGGTGGTTTCTTTCGTCCCTTGCTATAGTATGTACGTCCTTATAGGCTATAACATCAAACAGAAAAAATATGCTAAATTAGTTAGATCAATATTTATCATGGACTATCAAAGCTGGCTGTTTTCAATTCAGAACCACACTAAAACAAGAACAGACATAGTTATTGATTGACTACACTCCAACAAGTTAATTTCCGTCGAGCTTAGTACATCAATAAGTTCAGAAGACAGGTAGAAATTGCGCTGAATTTTTAATGAAGCTGGTATTTGTCTGGATATTTATGTGTTTCATTTGTACTACGTGAAAAAAGGCTTGGTTACAATGTTGCTTTTATATTCTGAGACTAACGTTCTGAGTAAAGGAAAGTTTTATATTTCTAGGAAAATGTCGTTAAAGTAATATGTAATAAAAGAGCAAGTTGACCAGATTTTTAATTAAAGAGCAAGTTGACCAGGTTTTTAATTAAAGAGCAAGTGGACCAGATTTTTGTTTAAAAAAAATCAATTCGACTCTCAATCTATACTAAATTATACAATATTAGTCTAATAATCCTTATAATATTAGAGCTGCAACCGATTTAACTAGTTCTAAACCACTATGTACAACAACTCGGACATTGGTGGGGACGTGTGTGTTATCTAGTGTCGTTTAGGGTGGCTTCGTTTACCCCTTGGATTGGCACGCGCCACGCGTTGATATGCGTGAAATAGCCTTAACTTCTAACAGACATAAACCTTAAAATATTAAATGCAGTATCAAAGGTATATACTTAATATAGGTGGATAAATATTTGTAATACATTACTTATTCTTTATTTATTTTTATTTTTGTTTAAAATTCTTTTTATCTTATTTATTTTACTTATAAATCTTTTCATTTTCGATACATATTTTTTCTCAAATTTGTTTAAATATATTTTGTATTGTTTATTTTATATCATTTTATTTTTTCACCCTATGTATAGTCGGATTGAGAATTATGTTTATTATTATAATATTACTATTACTAATAATTATCATTAAACGTTAGCTTCGATTCAATGTTTAAATGTTGTAATGTATTTTTGACGTTACCCAAGGTTTAAAAATAAAAATTGAAATTGTAATTCACGATCAAAGATGGACTGTTTTCAGTTCAAAATCACGACAAACAGAAACTGGTATTGATGTGTGCGCGCTTCACTCGTAAATTTCCGTCGGAGTCGAGTACATCAATTAGCTTAGTGCACAGGTGGAAACTGGATTGAATTTTTAATGAAGCTGTTTTTAGTCGGAAGGTCAATGTGTCTGCTAATTACTCAGTGAGCATTAGGCCTAAATTCTAGATTTTTCTTCCAAATGTTGAGACCGTGAACCGTATGGTATATGCATATACACAGTTGTCCCAAAACTGCTTAATCCTTGCAATAGCAATTTGGTTATAGAGCTGTGAGGTGACCAAACTTTGTTATTAAAAATGGACAATTCCAGATCCTAATGCCGTTTAGGTCAGAGAGAACCACAGCATATACAATTCCAGCAGACCTCCCGCTTTACAGCCGGTGATATGTTGTGTCGGCCACGGTAAACTACCACATACTATATTTGAGCCATGTCGCAATTTGTCGCTAGTGTGTTGCATGTGACGTCAAATATGGTTTTCTTTCACTCGTTGGAACGCTGTATAATCTTAATTACGGCGCCAACACACACACATACAGGCATTAAATATTGGATGAAAAGCATATGTTGTCATTAGTTTATCCGGTTGAAGACTTTTCAACAGCAACGTTTCTCGACTATTTTAATGTTATCTACAGTAATTCTTAAAGGTTAAATTGAAATAGACGGCAGGATTGTTTCCGCTGATTCGCTGATAAATTTAAGGAGCAACCACACCAAGTGGCTGTGAATAGAATCTACTGGGATAGCATGGACCGAATTAAAACACTCAAGCTAAATGCAATTTCAACATTCAGAGGTTAAAGTTGGACTCAAGAAGTTGGTGACTTTGTTGCTCTGAACAAAACACAAACAAACAAACAAAAGGAGAAAACAACAACAAAATGTATTCATTTGATTGGTGTTCCATGTCGTTCTGAAGGGAATTTCAGCCTTATGCCGATTTAGATTTACACTTTTGAGATTTGGTATGGATTTATAAAAATTGTAATTCAGCATAAACTAATATGCAGTTATGTGTTTTCAAATGAAGGATGGATATTGCCCACGCACAAGGATCACTATTGCTTCTATGGCATACTCTGCCACAACTGTCAGCTTCGCTATATTTATGCAGATGGCTGGGTGAGAGCCTCCTGTGCCCTGGTGCTCTCTGAGCCGACTTGCTATGGTATCCTGTTTTGTTAATGATATGTAAATGTTTTGTCTTGTCTTGCATGTTGCCAGCGTCGTTTATGGTGGTTTCCTTCATCGATTGAGCTGGCACGCCGTCATATTAGTGAAATAACCTTGAGTACGGCGTAAAACCCCAATCATACAAACAAACACTATATATAACATCTCCGCAGTCTATTGGGATGGACATAATTGTGTGTTTTTCGCATAACGTTTGTTTGATTGTTTGTTTGAAAAGTGTTTGACGTTGTACTCAAATATAGTTAGCTAAACAACACGACCAAACCATGTGGAGACACTTTAAGTCATTTAGAAACAGAACATTCCTCCAGTGCTATGTATGACAACAAGAATGACAAACTTCAGGGATATTTCCCTTATCTAGAGATATATAACATTTGGAACATTTAAACAATTATCCTGGAGCGCTTGTTTGGGGAATGAAATTGTCAGGGAAGGTGGACGCATAACACTACATAACCGTTTTACTGCCCTTATCGTTTGGCCTCTAAATGAATGCTGTCTGCATCACCATATATAAGAACACATTTGCCAAAGAGACCAGGGTCAGATTTTCCATTCCCAAATACAGTAGGTAAATGTTTATATTCACGGGACTGTGGCTTGTCATTTTAGATCATCTAGGCCATGGATATTACATATTTGCACAGCGATTGGTAAAGGTTTATTCCAGCTGGGACATATTGAGTTGTTTTTATTTGGTCTTCTTGACTTTTTGCGCCGTACGGTAATGGTAAATTCACTCGTGCCATACCAAGAAGTAAACCCAAAGCAAAGCAGCAGTTAAATTGTCCAAATCACCAGCGAGTAATATTTATAGAAATGCCAGAGTAGGAGATGAAACGAAGCGCTCACACAAACTGATATTCTTTCTTATCTACGGTTTCATATCTTATTACAACTGTTGAAGTACATTGTAAACTGTTGTGCAGAAATATCAGATTTTCCAAGGAAGCCTCTATTCTATCTTTATAGTGATTTCTAACGCAGATGTCGGTCACAATTTGCTAGCTTGTATCGGTAATTGTTCCGATAATGGATTCGTTGCCTGGATCATGCTGGATGTGATATCGACTCGCACTGACCATCAGTCAGTGTACGATAGAGTGGTTTAGGTAGCCATTCTTTCTGCCATACATCCGTACCTAATGTTCTATGAAGACAACTATTCATTCCCCTGACAATTGATAACTTGTCTTCGAGCACTGCTTATTGTTTATTCATCCGATGTTGAGCAGCATGTCTGTAAATGTCCCGATTATAGATCATTGATCAGCTGTATTGGGAGTTGGGATATGAACCGCAAGACACACGTTAATATGAATTGTATGGACGCGAAATTGAGTAACTAGATCCACTAGATTAATTTTGGTCTAAAAGGTATGCACATTTAACCAGTCTGTAAATGTGTGCAGTATTAAATGGGATCGTAATTTGGTTTCAATAGCTCACCATACAACTAAATGTTTATTGTAGCTTTACTTGATGGCAGAAAAACGCGAAATATATTGCCCACTATTTCTGGACACTGCTCATTTTCTGTAATCCGGCTTAAAGTCTGTAGTCGGACATGGAATGCCAGTTGCAGGGGTCATTTATATAATAGATAATAAACTGTAGCTGATAGCATGGATAGGGTGACAAAACAAGACTACACGTGTTGACAGAACAATAAGGTATCAACCAAGAACAATATGCATTCCTCAGTTGGCGGGAATCTGTGGGTGATGCTCGAGATTTTTCCCGCCATCACGATGCATTTTAAGGTTGTTTCTTCGTGAACTTGGTGAGTTGGTTTGGTTGGACACCATATGATATATATTCATCACAAATTCAACTGATGATAGCATCAATTAGTTTGATTATAACATAAATAGAATAAATATTAATGTTATTTAATTAGTTAATGATTAATCAGTAGCAATTTATATCATTAATACAATTTTGATATCATTATTACCATCAATTAATTATATGATAAATGTATAAAATGTATAATTATTATTACTCTGTTCATCGTAAATTCCTTATATGATATCATTGACGAATTCATTTATTTACGTTAATGCGTGTGCAAAACTGTGAAGTATTTTCTATAAGCCCTTGGAAATAATATGTATAAAAGCTGCTTTCTAGCCAGCGCCATATGCAATTGTCTGTAACGCGCCCGTTAAATGAAGTACGTCATAAAACGTTTAACAAAACACTTAACAAAAAAAAAATGTTCCAAAACAATACCGTATCAATTCAGAAACTATTCAACCAAGCATACTTTCATCGTAAGTGGATACATTTATCCGATACTTTTATGAACTTTTCGAGGTTTATTTTATTCGCTAATTACCCTTGTTCAGTCTAGCTCAACGTGGAACTAATTTGTCCAAGCTGTTTACAGAAGTAAAAACAATCGATCAATTGCATTCTTCTTTGCCAAGGACATACAAATCATTGAGAGGCAATAAATACACCATTAAGCTTTTATTGCACACGTCGATTAGCACAGCACTCTAAATAGGGTTTATGGCGGAGCAATTCGTTTTATGCAACAAGGTGATTTGTCAGCCAACATTATTTTAGTGATTGATGGAACAAACTAGTATAAAAAGAAACTGGGTCGTCGTTCAACATGGTCGGCTTTCTAGTGCAACAAAACCTATGTCCGGTACCTTCCGTCCCCACCAATTATCGGCTTTAGTGTATCATGACAGGTCATTGTTTTTATCCCATTTACGGTATATTTACCGCTAAAGGCAATACTTGTATTGCATGTAAGTAAACGTATCAAGTGTATTCCGCCCCAATACAAGTCGACACAGAGCAGTTAACAGCAAGGAAAACGAAGAAATAAAATAGAACCATTTAGCATAACATTAGGTCGAAATGACCAATGCAACAAGAGAATCAAGTCACGAGTTTAAATTTCTTCATAGGTCGATTAATCATGTCAAGCGTCAACAGCCTCGCTATGAAGTTCACTGCTATATTCAAAATGCCTAGTAATTACATACAAGGTCCGTCACCGAAGTGAATCGATGGACCATTTTATACAAATGCATGGTCGGCTATGTATGCCAGTGAGGTCATTCCATTGGGTAAAGAAATACTGATGGTTTTTCTGTTGGCTTGTGAAAGACAGACAATGAGCGGAAATCAATAACTAATAGATATTCTGATTCGATTATTTTGAATACACATGCTGTTTTCAACGTCGAGTGTTCAAGTGTATTCTTGACTGAAACAGGCCAATATACCAACAACAACAAGCTTACGGAGCTCGACTAAGTTACGGTTGACATTGGACATATTTATAGTTATATGGAAGGAAACTTTTCTCACTTCAATTCCTTTGCCTTTAGCGGATTACCAAAAAAACACACACATACAGTAAGGCATAAATACTTGTATGAAGCGGCTAGGCTAGACATAATATTGAATAAACAACGACGAACAAGTTATACATTTTGGCATTCAAGCTTTCGTAAATCTTTTATTCCATTTTCATGTTAATACTTGAAAATGGAAGTTGTTCGTTGTTGTTTATTCAATATTGAGGCATAAGTTAAGACATTTTGAGGGATCAAATATAAATGCCACAGCGACCAAAATTTACATTTATCATTTAGGCGTAAATCTAGGTCACTTCAACAACAGATAATACATTTCCAGAATGAGGGCACCGTCTGCGCCCTTGGATGTATTCAGAGCGGTTTAATGTTTTACGCCCCATTACAATGGTTTTATCTAAGTGTTTACTGTTCTATCTCATAAACCTACCTTGGACCGATCCTTCAGATAGCTCTCTTACAAAATACGGCAGTACAGCGATTTTTCAAAATATATGCCATTTTTATACAAAATTCTCGGCATACGATTGATGGATGATAATCTTACCTTATCAGTACCACAGACCAACGTGCTCTAGGCATTATATACTGATGGATGGTGATGTTGTTTATGCCACCAATCAAAATGTTCTAGGCATTACATAAAAGCACTTATAGTTTCTGATACTGTTTAGTTATTTCATTTAATACGTAACAGTATACGGGGAAGGTACAAGATTGGTTATACCCAGGACAAAACATATTTGTGATACACGAATAATGAAAAAAAAGAATGAAATGAAATGGCCAAACAATAGCAGTTTACTGACTGAGCAGGTTGACACCTTTATAAAGGAATATAACAAAAGGCATATTTGATTTTCGTTTCTGAACAATTCAAGGTATTTCGTTTATGTAAGGGCCTAACTTGATCTTTACTGATTTAATGTTAAATGTATTGAGATACAACAGGTACGGCATTAGTGATGCACTATGCAATTATAAGCATTATAAGAGTTCTATGAAAGACCTTTACCATCGGCGGTACACACTTGTAGCCCGTAGTGTATCGTGTAGCTTCACATCCTGGCTTTGTAAGTTTGTTAACGTTAACATTATTGCTGTTAGTTATGACCGTTGGTGTGAAGTTATCCATCCAAATCATTTTAGCAGTTATACTGAAACCATGTCTTCTTGTCAGGAGGGATGAACGCAATTAACACAAATTGCAATAACAAAGAATTATCTCCGGATATAAATGCCACAATAGCTGATATTTCAGTTTATTATATAACTTGATGATAATCCATAGCCTTGTAATATATCACGTGGTCAATCTGTCACCAGTAGTATAGACTAGATGTGTATAAATCTTGATATAACTCTGCCGGACAACTTTCAGCCAATTAAGATGGCTATTTCGTTTTCTTCCTGGTTTGATCAGTGTCAAATATGTCATCTGCTTCGATCTCAGATTCTCAAAAACAATGATTATTAACTTGGATATCAGCTGATGGTGTAGTTAAATTTAATGATCGTTATATAATGAAACAGTTAAAACTACAAACCATTTGCAAGAGATATTAGTACTTAGTGGATATGCATACATCCTGCAGAGAGTGAGTACTGTGGCAATAAAATAGCAAACTATTAATATAAATGAAATACTTACTTGTGAAGAATGAGCCTTTATTGAGAGATTTGTATATATAATAATGGATTTGAAAGGGGTCACTGTGCAATAATAAGCATTACTATTAGTTCTAATCGTATTTGCTCTGAATTAATATTATGGGTAACTAAACAGACATAATGGCACATTTGTCAAGGATATCTGGGTCAGTCCAGGGTCGCAAATAGAACTGACAATTAATTGTCTGCAAAATTGTGTAGCTAAGTGTAAATTAATTCAGATTAGTGCTAGATTCTGTTTCTAGGCCAACGGTTATTGCATATCTATCAGCGACTTACACATGGTCAACCAGGCTGTTGTTTTGTAATATGAGGTTTTCGCCGGTCTAACATGAGGTATTTGCTCACAGTAAGTCATTTAATTGAGTTATGTGCCCGGCGAAACAGATGAAGGAAACCATCCTCTCAGGATCACGATAACAAACAATAGGACGATACAAGACGATTACAGGACGCTCTACAAGGTTCAATACAATTATGGAATATACATAGTAAGACAGTGCATTAAATATACAGCTAAGTCTGATTCAGGAAAGTCTTGTTGGTATAAATAATATATTTCGACTTTATTATCCAATCATCTATTTAACTTGCAATGCGTTTAATTGATGCATGGTGGTATAATGAAGTCATAATATATTACCTATGTCATATTGTCTTCCTTGATCACAGTTTCTCTCAGTATATATCACGTGCCCGCGCCGTGGCTCAGTGGTTAGCGCGTCCGACTGCAGATCCTTCTTCGATGTACCGCACGGGTTCAAACCTCCCAGTGGACCTGAGGCATATGAGGGAGTCACACCAGGTGACTTCGGCAATCGCGGGGGCGGTTATTACCAGGTTTCTTCCCGGGTTTCCGCAGTAATGAGTAGAGCAGATTAAGAAGTGGAGAATCCGTCGCCATATAAAAGAAATACCTTTGAGTACGACGTTAAACACCAATCAAACAAACAAACAGTATATATCACTCGATACCAAGCTGTGGAACTACTAGCTTTAAGGCAATACAAACAAATCGGAGTTCTGTTGGCTCTGAACATTGTATGGTCTTTATTTGTTGAAGTATATTTTTATTTTTGTGTGTGGAGATATCTGAGAAAGGTCAGGTGTTTTCTGTTTAAATGCTTGTATCTTGAACGACCAATGTTGGATAAACCAAATAGTAATTTTTAATAGTAATGCATACTTCTCATCACTGACCAATAAGCAGTGACCGTTCATTGAGACCGTTATGGTGAGAACTTAAAAGAAGCCAGAGTCACTCTATGTAGTGCTGAAGTAGATATAGGATAGCTTAATCACAATGCAACAGAAGTTGATCCGCTAATGGAAGCATAACCAGGATTTCATTTCAATTATCTGTCAATACTAGATTGGCGTTGGCGCAAGGTTTTTCCGATATACAACACTTAGCTATATTATTCTATGAAGGTAATGGCCCATTCACCTGAAAGATAAAAACAAGTCTCCCGTTCTGTGAACAGCGTAACGAATAAACAAAATTGAGACGTGGCGTCATAAGAGAGTTAGGTTTGCACAGAACACACTTTTGAATAACCAGTCCCTGGGTTTGATGTTATACGAATTGTTTAATTACCAAGAGTTCATTGCTTGTAAGAATTATGTAGACGCCAATCAAAGCACGGGTCTATTTCCACTCCATCTTATCCAAGTTGAACAAAATTAACGTTGGCAGTATCTTGTAGGACGACGTAGTACATGCCCAAAAGTCCGGCAACCAGATAAGATTTACTGCCGCCTAACAGCCACAGTGCGAGCCCAATCAATGTTGTCATTGACAGTTACAGCCCCCCCAACAATACAGCCTGTGAAAATCAATTCACGACCAAGCTCTCCGAGAAACGATTATCTCCAGCATGAAATGAATCTGTTTCTTTTTTGGACAAGACAGCCAACTAATCCCTTTAGTCACGATATTACGCCTTTGTTCTTTGATCAGTGTATTAGGTAGTGTGCAACGCGGCAATGGACACAACTGAGAAGAAAATTGAATTGGAATTTGATCCGTGGACATTTTCTTTGATGTTGAAGGTTGTATGACACAATGGGATTGTACTCCATGTAGTATGCTATTTCATGTAACCGCATGGGTCTAATTTAATACACTGGCCAGATAGCTTTCACTGACAATAAATGATTAAATACGACTTTAAAGAAGCTATGTCTTATCCAATTAGTTATTTCATGGTACAAATTTCAAAAGCTTCACCCAAACAAGATGTACTATAACATACCTCCCGCGGATATACGATACCAATTGCATAATACATTTTGTAGAAACCTGTTTTGTATCTAATGAGCTCAACCCAGGCAAACAAGAAACCAATTTGATATGGATTGAGTTGAGCAGGTGATAATTTAGTTAGCTACTCCACACAATGTGACATGACGTTCATTCCTATATTGCAGTTCAAGGTACTGTTCACAACGAAACATCCTTGCGTTAGATACAATGATTGATTATTTATTTTATATCAAAATATATGTATCTTTTATATTTTTTACTTATTTTATTTGACCCATTTTCTATTAAATATCTATTTGAATATCGCTCTCAGGCATTGCCACTCTAAGGAAAAAGAGGAAAGGTTGTTAAGTTCAAATCGGTTTAGTCATCTTTCTTTTTAACCGATGTGGCCGTCCCACGCATCGATAACATGAAAACGTGGCTGAGGTTAGAAAATTGTACTAGTTTCTAACTTTACTGATCAAGTGAATCGAACTGTTTCGTTGAAAATGAGAGAAAAAACGACAGGTGCCGAATCGGCTGTACAAATAAGCTAAGCTTGTTAATATGCATAACAATTCCAAGCAGCTGTTAAAACAATGTGTCTTGTTTTTACAATCGGCTCTTTGTGGCACGCAGAGTAACATGTCTTGCCCTTAAGCGAACAGACCAATAGTCTCCATGCATATCTACGTCATCAGTTATTTGGCGTAATTCACTACGACAAAAATATCGCACGACACAATTAAGTCACGTTGAACTATAGGCATTAAAATATCGTACGGCAATTTGTGAAAATGGAGCCTGGTTTTAACTTGGACTTACGTAAACAAAGCTGAAGCTAAAAACTGTTCATGCAGCTGAGCCTGGGTTAAGTCCATAATGCATTGCGGAAAACATTTGGTGACATAGATACGTGTTAATCCCATTGGACACAAGGTAGCCTAAACCAAGACTACTAATTAATTTAACAGTCAGCCAGACGATTAGCTCTGCAATTCTCTCAAGAGAATATTGAGAGATAATATAATCAGAATCGTGTGACAAAGTTGTTAGTAAAAACATCAAGAAGCTGTGATAGTACGGTTTAGTACGTTATACGTTTATATGTCCTGCTGTTGTTGTTAGAACATACTCACACGCCAGTTCGTCTAATTCCCTCTCCCCGCAGGTTAACTTTAATGCATTGGTCTGAATTCATTGGATGATAAATTCTGGCTAGACATGAACAGTTATACGTATACAGTATAAAACCATTGTTCGCAAGCGATTTTATTCTTAGTTTATATTAACAATCATGGCGACATGACAGGCTTCGCACTGGTTGCCATGACAATTAAGTCTAACTGGGCTATTAAACACTGCTCTCAAGTGGACAACTGGTACTGTTTACTAGTTATAGTTTTGTATGTTTTCAATATTTGACATTAAACAGTGAATATAATTCAATATGCCACCCACAAGGCCAGCATCAAGACGAATGAAATGCACCGACAAAACAAAATGTAATAGTCATTTGCCCTTCTCTTTATTCAAATTGTATTATTAGAAAATACTTGAAATGTAAATGTATTCACCAAATCAATACTCTTTATTCAGGTTTTGAATGTGTTATTATGGATACGTAAGCTACCGAACAATCCTGTTTATTTAAGGGTCTTAAGGTAAATTCTCAGCTATGAAGGTGTTCTTCTATCGATTGTTAGGTTGACTACGGTAAAATAAGATCATGAGAAAAAGTATAAGCGAAATAGCATTCAGTAGGGCGTAAATCGCCAATCAGTCAATCGAACAACCTTTGTTTTAATATCACTTTCCTTATGATGTTTTTTTTTTCCATTTGGTTATTGCTGGTGATAAGGTATCTGACTCGTGCGTGCTATGCCTGCAAAGAGTTCAGATTGTAAATGTGTCTGAACAAAAATCATTGCAATCAAAGAAAGTATCAACAGAATAAAAGAAGAAAGAAACACACAAATAATACAAACTAAACTACTACTTATGGTAACTTTTGAACATCAACAAAAATATTTCATTGTTATTGGTTTAGCTTTTATTGAATTAATCTTTTAAAAAATTAAAGTTCCGAAATTGTGTGTGTATGATGATGACTAACATCTACGAATTATACCACTGTGCATCGCAGCCAGGAACACTCTTAAAGTGTTCGATATAACATGCTCCAACAGAATGTAGTTGAAAGTACACACATGCCCAGATGTACAGTCACTACATAAGAGTCAAGGACGCTCTGATAACATAACACTACTCACATACTGTCATTGGGAGTTTAGCTGTCAGCTCACACTCAGTATAGTCTTAGAAAATCCATTCAAGACCTAGATCTCCTTGAAACGATACTCTTCAATACGGTGGTTGTTTAATCCTTTATGACGTAGATCTCACTTTGGAATATGGACCCAGAATGTCATCTAATCGTTTTAGTCACAGATTTCTCTTTGTAGTCATCCAGATTTTATTTGTTTGTTTTGGTTGGGGTGTAACGCCCTACTTACGGTTATATTCCGGCCTGCCAGCCAATTGGGAGAAAGAAACATCATTAAACAACACCGGCAACAAAGAAGACACCACAATACATTTACAGGAATAAAAAAATAAACATGACACCACAGCAGATTGCCCCTAAGCTCAGAGATCACCAGGACACACAAGTGTCCTGTCTACCCAGCCGCTTACCGATTTGGAGATGTAGCAGATGGTCGTTAATGTACAAAGCTAATAAGACAATTAGATCGCGATATAAGATTTAAATATTCTTTTCGTGTTCTACACCACAACAAAATTGCACCTCATGCAGTATCCTAACCCCATATAACAACATTGGCTCACTTTTGTTAATACTTTGTTCACACCAGGAAATCTTTACCCAAAAAATAATTAATTTTATCGACCAAATATGTGAAGCTTTAACTCAAGACAATCTTGTAATGATATTTGAGGTTATCTAACGTTTTCAAATCACGAGCCTCTCCCCTTTCAAAGTCACGAGCCTCTGGTGAGAAGCTTGTGATTTCGAAAACTTAAAGGTGAGAGTGATGTTCATTTTATCACTCAGACGAAGTGCCACATCCAGTTCTCGCAGAGTTTGGACAGTGGGTCTCGCTGCCTGATTATTCTGCCTAAATTGTCCCATATTTCCTTTATGGAACTTTTACGGAAAAGCATCCATCAGGGTTACTACCCTATCAAAGAAACTTCATCTTGAAAGAGCTAGCAAATGTCACGAGATCTAATATAACGAATAAAAGCTTTGATTGAAGCCTGGTCAAACAATGTGTAAATTTATTGGGAATTCACGGAACGATTGATGGCACATTTTCCACCCACGGTAAACCGAAAACTTGTCTCGGGAATTGATTTTGCTTAAATTATTTAACAAACACGGTTAAGACATCCCAGTATAGACATGGCATGGAGGTAAATCTAAACAAATGTGTATCTCCATTACACCCCAGGGAAATTCCGAGACAGGTCATTAAGTTATTTATTGTGACCAACGGTACTTATTTAACTGGTTGTATCAAGGTACTGGAATTTGACATCTGAACGTTGTAGATCTGTCCATCAATTTCATTTTATTTTATTTATTTTATTTATTCAATTCAATATCCACAGGTCCAGAGGACCTAGTTACAGACATGATAACAAGTAAAACAGTAAAAACAATATTTACAATTATTATCACAAAAAAATGTTAAGATCATTCAAATAAAACCAATTTAAGTTGCCTCTTAAAACTAGTTATTGGTGAAAATATATTTACATCATTTAGGTAATTGTTAAAAAGCAACTGTACAAAAACGTTTAAAACAATAAAACTTTAAAAACTTCCTTTGAATCGATTCAAGTCTGTCTGAGAGAGACTTTTGATGAGGAGACCAGATTTCGTTACAGTATTCTAGCTTGCTACGTACCAACGAAATATACAAGGATCTTATAGAATGTGTGTTTTTAAAAGAATTGCATGTACGACGTAAAAATCCCAGAATTCTGTTTGCACTGGCAACAACATGTTCCACTTGCTTGTTAAAATTACAGTTACTGGATAAAATAACACCCAAGTCCTTTACATCGTTGCTGACTTGAATAATGTTTTGGTTAATTTCATAATCGTAGTCTAGTTTATTTTTCTTCGTCGTAAAGTTGACATGAAC
>JAVFBZ010165324.1:0-17187 GCA_032466195.1 Katharina tunicata
CGGTACATAAAGTACTTAAGTACTGGATTATCACAAATTTAAACCACGATGGGTGTGCGGATCTTTCCTGCAATGAGCTGGATCGAAGCATACCATTTATTGGACTAACAACATTGCCCAACTTTTTGTACATTTTTCTTAAGGGTACCTAATTAGAGTAACTTGACTAAGTCGAAATCTCTTTTCGTAAACGAACTTGATTGCATGATTATTATAGAGCACCAAATAAACCATCTTTATCTAATTCACAAGTCTTTCGGTAAAGGGTGATGTAAACGATAAGATGTTGCTCAGACTACTAACGAGTTCGTTAAGTCCTACTCGTGTTGCCATGGATCGTTAGGTGTTATTACTTACCCACAAGTTCTATTATTATGTGACGTGATGTTAATTTAATAACCTTAATATCTTCTGATCATCCATTTGCTGAAATGCATCACGTGGTCAATGCGTAACCCGTAATATAGACTCGAGGTGTATAACTGTTATTAAAATCAAAGTATAAACAAGATCTACTTATAATGTGACAGCCTTTTCTGTGTGACACAATTTTGTCCTTGTCAACCTTGTTACATGGCAAACCTATTGGTTGCAAATTAGTTACCTTTGATTGAATGATTGGTTGAGCTTAGCGCCTCATTCAG
The DNA here is from genome assembly GCA_032466195.1 of Katharina tunicata. Taxonomy (NCBI): domain Eukaryota; kingdom Metazoa; phylum Mollusca; class Polyplacophora; order Chitonida; family Mopaliidae; genus Katharina; species Katharina tunicata. Next base: position 645 of record JAVFBZ010165324.1, read on the forward strand.
CGGTATTTACGCTACGCTGTGGATTGAACAATTTCACAATATAATTTAGTTACCATAGAAAGAGCTGATATAAATAATAAATGGGTGTCTTGTTCTCGGTTTGATCAGCCCAATGTATACTTTTCTTGTTTGATTTGGGTTTTACGTCATACTTAAGGTTACCAATGTATACAACACATCACTCAACCACTGGAAAACAGGACTACAAACCTAACAGTTATATATGATATCCTCTCTTTGTCCCGTCACAGACTCAAGTATGACTTCTGAATACAGCAAACGGATTTTCAGCCGGTCTCCTCGTTTCATTTGAAACAAAATCGTTTATCGTGAATTGCAGTACAATAACTATTTCAACTCATTACTGTCGATCCATTTCTGCAAACAGTTTTCTGTCCCGCTCAGCCAAAGGCATTGATTGCCAATGTAAAGCGATACGATTTGCTGATATTGTTACGTAACATCCATGTCTGGGTTTCATTTCCTTTCAATCGCTAAGCTTAAGTGATCCTCCCTATTTTAAGTTTTCGACATGATTATGCCTTGTAAGCATAAAGGTCTGGTTCTCAATGTAACTGTTTCTAAAACAAATAGGCCCACAAAACATACTGAATTCAAGCCATGGTTCAAGGGCAAGTTGCTCAAAGCAGTATTACATTTTATTCTAGATTAGATGACGTCACGTCGTGTTGAAGGCTTATGTTAGATGACGTCACGCCATGTTGAAGGCCTATCGAGTTGCACAGACAAAATTAAATATAACGTACATTTTTTACGCTTTTGTTTTGTTTGTTTCATTGTTTAGGGGTTTATGCCGTAGTTACGGCTATTTAACACATATTCTGTCTTTTCAGCCCAATGAGTGTAGGGAGTGGACTTGACACAACAGAATGAATCCATATTTATCTTGATTGTTTTATACTCACAGAAAAGGGTTCGCTCTCTTTGTAGCCTGTCGTCTCAATTTCTCGATCGTGTCTCGTGGTAAAACGAGCTAGTTGATATATAATTGAAAATTGACGCGTTTCTGTGTAATATAAGTTATACCACGGGTTAACGTTGGATACGGCCTGATATTTCGTCGAGAAGGTTAGACCGAAAATAATTTATTGAAAATAACACTTTAAGGTCCTTTTGTCTGTCTCTTGGGCTGCTGGGTTGTCAATATTGTAGCACGAAACACTAAATGTTATTCAGTTTGTCAATTTGGTACGCTAAGTATTATTCAGTTAGAAATATGACGATTGTGGTACGAAGACTGTCAATTGTCTAAACTTATCTATGTATTAACACAGAAACGTGAGTAATAACAGTCTAATACTTGACGCTTAAACAACTTTAGTGTTGCGTTAATACCACTGGATGTAGATACTTAAAACTAGTTCTGAAGAAGGCTGTAAATTATGTTGTCATAAGATCAGTCTGGCAATCGAGTGTTTCTGCAGATTTATGGCCCTGCATGTCAATTCTAACTCCTGTCATTATCGGAAATTTATTACCCATCAGATCAATTTTCCTTTGGTCAGACTTTTTTTTTGTTTTGTAAAACATCCTATCGGGAACATTAGAAATAGTTATAAATAACACTCTTAAACACTCGGCCTAAAACCGATTACAACGAGAATAGCTTTCCTCAAGATATGGACTTAAAATTGAGGAATCTGGTTACTAGAACTTCGTCAAAATCTATGATGCCAAGTCCACAGGGCAATCAACTGAGTCATGGTCGGCATCAGAGGACATGGAAAGATGAGTATAATATTATATCATGCGACACAGCGGTACAGATGTTAGATTTAAAGCAGTGACGAATACGTTTTGAATCCACCACGAATGTGTATCTCTGAATAGCTTGGAAATCGGAGCTGTCGTTAAATAATATGATAGAAATATACTGAATGGCTGTCTGGTTCACCACATAGTAATTTAGGCTTTATTTATTTCTTTATGTGACTGGCGTGTAACGTATACTATTCTCTGGGGTACTTTACTTATATGGCAAATTTCGTCGCCAGTGTATGGTGGAAAACTGAGATAATATCCTGCGGGGGATAAAGGGATTCGAACCTATACCAACTAGAGCGAATGCGACTCAGCAGTCCACGTACAACCACCTGAGCCGTGGCGCAACACAAGAGGACTGGGAAAAATAAGTATTATAGCTGTCAGATTCACAGTATATTACACTTGAAAACTCGGTCTAAATTCCTTACACTTAGAAACAAAACTTGTTCTATTCTCAGTCATTGACACCAGTTTAGCTGCTGAATGCAGCCAATGGATTTTCAACCGCATTTCAACCACGTCTGAATCGAACAACGCGATATGCGTTAAATGTACTCAAACACTTCTTATAATTTGCAATATATACTATATTTTTTTCTTCTTTTTTCTCTGCAGCTGCTGTGTTAAAACCAAAGGATTTCGGCTGGTCATTTGACAATGTGAAAACTATCAGAGCAGTTCGGGGATTGACTGACGAAAGGCCTACAAGAACACATTATTAAGCAATAAGAGGACATTTTTCACTCGTGCGTGAAATTCAAAAGCGAGAAATCATAACTAAAAAGAAGCTTGGAAACTATCCATGGGCGAGACCTGACATAAATTTGCTGACCTATAATCTTGCTTTAATTGTTATAAATATAATTGCATTTAACAACAGCATTATGTTTGCTTGAAAGAAGCACAATTCCTATATCCATTTACCAGCTCGATTCACCAGAGGACATGATCGCGGAATTCTTCCGACAAGAAATGTTATTGTTATCGAGACTACAGGGTGGAATAAAATGTTTTGTTTTGTCAACGCGTGAAAACGTTCTTCCTTTAAGTAGTGTTAACATATGACAAAACAGTCTCAGTTGCACTGCCGGGAATATATTACGGTTAGATGAGAACATTATTTGATGTCATATCAAAGCTGTAAGACGAAAGCCTAGATTGATTGACTGGTATTTAACGCAGTACTTTAGGGCATTTTACTTATTTGTCGGCAGTGTATTCTAACAAATTGACAGTAACACAACCAGGAATGTAAAATCGCTTGTGATAGTTCTATTCGAAAGACGATGTTCGTTCAGTGGTACGTATAGCATGACTATAAACTGGGGAAATACTGCCCTGAGCCAGAGGGCTTTCAGAAAAAAACTCTTGTCGTAGAATTGTCAACAGGGGGATTTGATCAACATTGTTAAACCAGTCCTGCGATTTCATTAATATACATTGGTGTGCTCTACCAGTATCCCCTGGTCCCTAAAGACGACGGCAAAATAAGAATCCAACGTATGTCTCTTACCTCGCGCTGTTTTATTATTGACCTTAATTTCGTTTCTAGAGCATATGAGGATTTACATGTATGTGCACTGTTTAAAGAAAGCGCCGAAAATAATGAAGTTAAGAAGAGTGTAAACTACTCGTTTAGTTTCTAAAACAAAATTGTTTCTACCAAACTGAAGTTTTATTTTCTGAACATTTAATTATCATTTACAACGGAACATATTGTCTCTCTGGGATTGTTGGTTGGCTTGTTTAAGCCTTAAGCCTTACGGTCTCTTATACATAAATTGTATTAAAGTGGATGTATCTTCAAAAAATTCCACAATATTGATTTGCCTGTGAAATATATAGAACAGGTGGGCAAAAAACAGACTATTAAGGGCAAACTGTTGGTCAATAAGGCAATAAAAGAAATATACAAATTATAAATCGCTTAAGCATGCATTTGTTCATTAGTTGCAGTAGGCCAAAATCTTCAAGAAATCTATTTTCTGATTAACTGTATATCACACAAGGATTAAATTCGTTTCATAGTTACTGTTCAGATATTTTATTGTTCCAACACGTGATGGTTTTTTTACAGCCTTTGCTCCTAAGTAAATAAAGTTGACACGTGCGTGAAGGAAACATTTTTGCTGCCTATCAAAGAGTGTGAGGTATACCTGTAATGATTATGAAGTCCTAAAAACGTGACTTTGTACTTATTCCAAGTAATGACTCAAGTAAGTAGAACCTAAACATATATCTGTGCTATTTTAATATCTCTAAACGATTACTTCTTTGTATTTATGGCATTTTCTTTGTGGCCAAATAAACCAAGCTCTGACTGTCATCCATCAGTAGTTTTATATAACTGTTTAACGGCGTTGTGCGAGAGACTCGAGTTATTATATCCACAGAACTCGGTACAGCTAAATCAGTGTAATGGCCGAGCGGGCACACTTTTTGCATTTACCTTATTTATGTGCTCATTTGTCCACTTTGAAGAATTCTTTGTGGTTTTTTTTATATCAAAATCTTATATTGGATTGATTGATTGATTGATGGGTGTTTAACGCCGTTGTCAAGGGCATTTCACTTATATGACTGCGCTGTTTTCCAACAGTAGACAGCGATTCTGAACACAACCAAAAAAGGTGTAGTCACATTAGTGTTTTTGCTTTTGGAAATATAATGTTCCATCAGTGCTAAGTATGATAGCATGAATATAATCTGGATACATACTGTCCTTAGTCAGAGGGAAGCTTATATTGGACGTGTCATAAAACTGGCATTTTAATGAAAATTTCGAATAAAATTAAAATTGTCGAGATTTTCGAATTTGTCAGCCATTTTGTTACTCTGAAAAACAAACAAACTTGACTTTATAAATGTCTTCAATGGGCGAGTTAGTCATCTTCATGATTAAAATGTATCAGGTGTTTAGTAAATTTCAGTACGGTTCCTTACTCTCATATATGGATACATGGCAGATTATTAGCGATACAGAACTCTGCATCTGGGGTTATTATATTGGATTTACGATGCTTTATATATTTTGTTGATGTCATTCTGAACTAATAAATAAATATCAGAATCTTTCCTAATTATTTGTACACATGCAGTTCATTTCATTGTCAGTACGTGACTTCTACCTTATATTTTTTATTTATCTATCCTGAATATTCCCCGATTGTTTTGGGGTTTTTTTGTTTCGGGATTATTTGCAGTTTTTTTTCCCGATTGTTCAACTCAAACTCTTTGCAGAAAGATCTTTCTGATAAATTAAGAAATCCAACCTTGGTTATTTTAGACAGAAGTAATCAGTAAAAACAAATCTGAGAATGGAACTTATTGGTGTTGTTGATTTTGCTCGCAGTTAAGACGTTTGGCACGTATGACAGGTATGTGTCAATGTTTTTAAATATCTAAATGGGAAAATACCTTATTTCAGCAGGGATAAATATCCGTTTGTTTGAGTACCTTCAGTAACTAGCAACTTGGGTTGTTGTGTTTAAAGCTCAACCAACAAAACACACATGGATTTGAAAAAGTGATTAACTTATCAATTCGTATTGATTAACACTTTCTGTAGCTTTTCTCTAGAACACAGAAAGCGCGAGCAACACCTTCCAAGATTAGCTTCGTTTATCTTCTGTGAATGTGCACCAAAGATTGTCTTTCTACTATTTTTGGACAGCATGTTCTGAACAGCCACCATAGTGCATAGTTATATAAACACCCGTCTCCTAGGAAACCACGTGAGTTGTTTACAGTATAAACCGCCTTTGATAAATAACATTACTCTGTTGTCTCGAGGAAGCCTTATTAAAACATCATAGATGCTTTGGAAATCCAGTGTTTGACATTTCCCTAGCGTTAAGAACAAACGAGAGAATTCAAATAATCATCCGCCGTCAAACTGATTCAAGTGTGATTAATTATCAATAAAGCGGTTCAATATTGGTATATCACTATTTCTAATCAATTACGTATGTTGTTAATGTATATGGCCACTGGCGATTGAATGCTTATGATAACCTAGTAGTGTAAGGTGCGCGTCGAGTCAAACTAAACACGAAACCATTCAGACTTGGTTTTATTTCTCTTTCGGCGCTGATTATAATCATTGATACAATGTCGTTTTTTTTTTATTTTATAAAAAAGTCCTCGTTATCGATTTTTCAGAGAGGTGGGAATTCGGTGGTAATTACTGTCACAAGAAGATACCAATGTCAACTATAAATGAATTATCTATTATTACGTTAAATGTGGGAAACAAATATTTCCATTAAATGAATAGCACAAAATGTCAGTTGACTTTATAGTTTGTTTGTTCCTACGTTCATTTTATTGGGCCAAAACGCAGTTTCGTATTTCTATGGAAAATACACCTCCTGTAGTGTTTAAATTGCCATGACGATAATGTCTATGGAGAACAAAGAATGATTATTGCAGACCATGTACCAATTCGCGGAAAATTGGCTATAAACGCCCTGAAATGTGAGTGCAATAAATGCGGAAACATGAACGAACGACGAGGTGCTTATCCTACCAGTTGCAACTCTTGTGCTTACTATTTAGTCATCTCTTTTTTGTCACGATTCAGTAAAGAAGTGTTTTGTTAAGTCAACATTTGTGCAGCATATCAATAACACGATTCTGTGAATTACTATGTGTCCATTTATATCCAAACTGAACAACAACTCATACATCTAAGTAATACGATACACCGTTCTGTCCAGGAGTGAAAGATTCCTTTCTAGCTACTTACCAAGAGCTGGTTGCTCAAACCAATAGTAGCCGATAATACCAGATAAAATCACTAATAGCTGCATTAGAAATAGGCCTTCAACATGACCTGACGTCATATTATCTAGGATTAAATTTAATACTGCTTCAAGCAACCGGCGTTAGGCAGACAGATTTATACTGCGGTATCAAGTGTCTACCTTGCTAGTGATCTGTCTACACCGTGGAGCAGTATACCCAGCTAAAATAATATCTTTAACACACATGAGAAAGTGCAGAGACATAATGATTTTAAGTCAGGTGAGGTTAACGAATTCGAAGATAGCGTTTGCTCATTACTAAACACTGGCTATTGCAGCGTGGGATAATTTCCTTGTCCTATATCGTCAAGGTACGCACTTAATGGGATGGGCAGCTCAATATTTAACTGTTAACAAATAAAAAGAGTTGATATTTAGGTTTCAGTTGCAATAAACCAGCCTTGTGTAGGATGAGATGCAACGGTGGAAAAAAATAGTATGTACAACCAGCTATTCAGGTTGACAGCTCAGACATAGTGGCCTTTCTATGACGTCATTGGAATATGGCTCTCCAGTCAGAGCTGTAAAAATCCGGGAAATCGAATGTCTAACGTTGGTGCTAGATACACTATCAAAACATAACTGGAGAACTGGAAAGGGATCCTGCAGAGGTGTCAACCGCCTAGATGTATGGAAACGTTTGTGGACGAGTTAACCTGATACCCTACCACCGAACATGTACGGAAACTGGCGGAATTATGTATACCCCAAGGCATTCCTTGGATATAAAGCATTCACAGGATTCAAAGTAACAACGCAATAGACGATTAAATTAGACAAAATCGCACATAAACTTAGCTCACTGCTTTTTTCGCATATATGATCTGTGTATTCATCTGTTAGCCTTTATCCCTTTGACGTCACCGGAATCTAGTCATCTAACCGCTATACGCATTCTGATTGGCTAGCTCTATAACATGGCGCCAATTTTTCACTTGCTGCAGCTCAAACAACCGTGTATATTATGTACTACCATGTGTGGAAATTAAGGGCGAAAAAAATCAGAAACAAAATTGTGATGGGAAGAGAAAGTAACAGTCTTTCTCATGATGTGCGTCAAATGCTTGAACTTTCCATCACTTTTTAACTGATATCTATGGAAACTTTGGGAACAAGAAAACGTCAGGGAGGAAAATAGTACAATATAAAAATAACGTTTTAATGTAACGTTTGGGATCTACATCACAAGGATGGTCAAATTCAATTCCATTCCCTCTGTGTTAAAGCAACACAAGGCTGCAACGTGGCAGCAAAAACGAAATTCTCTTGGTTTTCAGTTTGTTTATCTCGTAAGTTTCTGTACAATATCTCGACATAATGGTGGTAACTCGTGCAATACACGACAAACATAAATGTACAAATTTAGATAATAGAAAATAAGAAATAAACATTAAACCCAGTAGCAGCTTTAAACTACCATCATTTGAGATATTTTGATAAACCTTGTATATTACCAGATTTACAGAATAACGATAAACTTTTTACTTGTTGTATAGCTAAATCTATTTCCATCAATTCATCGAAATCTAAACAGCAGATCGAAGTAAGCTAAGGAACATTCTAGGTCATTGATGTCTTTGAAGACTAGAACAATAAGTTACAGACTTATAAGGGCCGAAAATCTTTATTCCGTCCTAATCTTAACTGGTTTAACGTCACAGAGCACATCAGTTCTGTAACACTTGTTGCTCGTTGCCAAAATGCTCTTCGTGCCTTATCGACCATTGGACATCACTCATAACGTAACGTTACTACAATAACAACATGATAAAATTTGTTTGGGGTTTTGAGCCGTACTTACTGGTTATTTCGCTCAAACGACGGCTGGTCAGTTTAATGGATGAAGCAGCTACACTGGCAACATACATGACGATGACAGGACACATTACAGAACGTTGCGACAAATCGGTTTCCTGATACCCTTTAGCTCTGAGGGCACCAAGGCAAAGGATGCCTCTGTCTAGCCATCTGCAACAACAACAACAGATTTACTGATTACTGAGATTAACTTAGTTTTCGTGCTTATACAAGATGGTTTATCGATTGATTGATTGATTGATTCTAGGCAATCACACAATCAATCAAACCGTGTTCAAGGTTATTTAGCACGTAACGGCGGTGAATTTTAATAGTAGGCAGCGACTCCAACAAAGCAATTTTAATGAAGTCAAATTAAGTGCTAGTAGAACTGGAAAATGTTCTTCTGGTGTTAAGTTTGACAGCATAAATGAAAGTTTGAAACATATTGCTCTTAGTCAGCGGACAGATGGTTTACCACTCCCTATGACGAAAATAATCAATTCATTTACTTATTTTATTTACACGATTGAAGGGAGAAACCTTGGATTATGGTGACTGAAACTGTAAATTCTAACCTTTTCCCCACTCATCCATGTAAATGTTCATGTGTGTTAACAGCTGCGTACTATCGCGCTATTATCACCACTACGGAGGTTTTCAACAGCACTCTTAACGGATGAAACAAACAACTATCGTCAGTTCTCCTTGCTTCCAAAGAACATACATATTCGTGTCAGCCACGCAACCACCCCCTTTACGTCGTTTATAAACCCCTGAACATCGTCCTGGGATGGTGTTTTGTTCCACCATCAGATTGGCACAATGGCATGGGTGAAATTACCTTTAGTAAACATCTCCATCTTCTAAAATGGAAAATCTGCTGACAGACGCTAGTTTTACGCGAATTTTGAAACGCCACCCGACATATTCCCACTCTGGTAGAGATCGATCATTGGTACGTGAGCATCAGTGACAACCTATACACGAATATGCGTACATCCAGCGTCATGAGTGAAAAGGGTACGTCTTAATCCCATACTAAAGAAAGTCCACACAGGGGGCTTACTTATTCAACTCGTGCAAAAGGATAAAGAACTGTTTGGTATGGCAAGATTCTTTCTGAGAAAGATCGCAGATGGGTTTATCGCAAAATGATTCGTTTGACAAAATAAACAAAACTGCTGTTCGAAAATCGTTAATGGTAAAGAATCCATTGGATTAACTGCCTTGTCACTTCTTATAAGTATTATCACTATTTGTCATAATACTCTTAGACAAACAGATACTAGTTATATTTTATTTTTTATTTGATTGTTTGTTTGTATGTTCTATTGGGGTTGTACGCCGTACTTTAGGATATTCCACTCATATCACGGCGTGCGAGACCAATCGGTGAAGGAAACCAGCCTATCCGACTTTGGCAAGGATACCAGGATACCACAACAGGTCCGCTTCCCGATGCCCCTTGGCTCAGAGAGCAACGGGGCAGGGGAGGCTCCACCAAACCGCGGCGTAACTATTTTGAAGGTTGAGACCCATGTTCTGACATTCTGGCATCGAATCGCCAACCGTAAAGGTTTCCTAGTCATTCATATGCACAGAACAAGTGATCATTGCAGTATAATAGCTAGTCCTATATGTATTTGCATAGATGGTACCTGTGCCTCATTCATTTGATTAAGCCGCGTTCAAACGATGCGAATTGTAGTATCAACTCATCGAATTCGACTGAGTTGAAGCATGTGGACAGTGCAAATCGATGCGACTTTGGTTATATTCAACTAGTCGAAAGTGAGTTGATTAAAATAGGACGTGCTCTATTTCTATCGACGAGTTGAAGGATTCAGACAATCAAATTGTGGCATTTGAGATGAATGGAGTTGAATGGAGTTGCCTCCCTTTGTTCAAATTTTTTCCAATGTCATCAAGGCCGAAAGCGTTCCACTTCATCGAAGATCAGCTGTTTATCCGATGTTATATTGCTCTAGAAATGTTATGGCTCATAAAACAAAACGATTACAGCAAGTTAAATCATAGCAACGAAGTTACGTTATTTGTTAAGTTCTCGCGAGAAGCGCATCACATTCGCCCCTTCACATGCAACTTTTGTTGATACGACGAGTAGAATTCGAAGAGTTGATACTACAAGTCGCACCGTGTGAACGCGGCTTTACAATGCGAAACAATGCTTCAACAGTTCTTCAGGTTGTAATATTTTCTAGAGCCACTGTTACACTGGCAAAAATTAGTTGGTCAAAGCCGGATCAGATTTATGTCTGGGTTTTAACAGACAAAGTTGGACTAAATCTGATCCGGACCAGAACAATCCGCCTCTTTTGACCCAAAGGTCAAGTTAGTTTGCAAATTGATGGGGAGAAATAAGCTTCGGTTACACTGGCAACAATTCATGGGTCCGAGACCGCTCCGATTCGGCTCCAATTTATGTTAGCATTTACACGGACAGAAAAATGTTCTGATCCGGACAAGAATAGTTTGCTTTTTTTAACCTACCAAAAATGTATTGGTATTCCACATGAGTTTAGTTCACATACCGATGGCGTTCTTGGAGTGTCGTGACGTTTTCCTTTGTGTCGCCGCTTTCTTGAGCCAACTGGCAGTGTGCCAAGATTCCCGCGACGCTTGCTTGTATGGATTTTAAAAGTGCAGTGAAACCCCAAACGCCATTTATTGATGAACTTAAATAAGCCGCATCAGAGCGAACTCATTATATTTCAGATTTTCCATGTCTGTGTAACAGCGGCTTATATTTCTGATTAAGCGACATTTTCCTTGTGAATTACAAATTTGTATCATATAATATAAGACACTCTAGGATTTTTGTATCATCTGCAATTCTATGGCAAAATATGAAGCAGACCTCCGTCATATGTCCAGCACATTATATTGCGTATATGCTTCAATCGAATTTTTATATAAAACTTCACTTTAACCTATTGCCTTTCATATACTTTATTAAAAAAATAATAAAAAAAAAACAGCTTACAGACAAAAAGTACATTATTAATTTCAGTAAAAGGTCTATGATATCGTCGTTAATAGAACCATTTCTTTGGTTTGTTGGTATTAGTAAAAGCTTTGACATTTGTTGGTAGGCCCGAGTTGGTTAGATCAGAGTAAATATAAGGCCTGTTGTTGAGATCATATTACATAGAAACATCCTGACGACAACCTTCAACATGTTGAATATTTAAAGAGATGTTATTGCATTATGAACATGGACAGAATCAGAGCTAGTGTAAACAGATTCTAGTTTAAATAAATGCCAAGTATTTCAATGCTGTTGGAGATTGCATGAGGACAGGCATAACATGGTGCCTCATATTTATTTAAGTAACCTCAGACATGTGTATTGCTCGTAGATATTGTTACACCCGTGAACACATCAACTGAGTTTTCTGATAAATTAATAATTTTGCTGTTTAACGCAGAAAAGACCAACATTAGAAGTTTTGGGATAACATTCACTGAAGGCATGACGTTTACGATTATATTTTTTTTTTCTTAAACTTGGTTGATTTTTATTTTAGCAATATTAACTTCATTTCCCAAACAAAAAAAAACAACTCATTCTTCGGAATGTGCGAGTTAAGTCATGTGACGAATATTCCGACTCCTAACCACAAATGTTATTGCGCTCTAGCCGCAATGATTAAGGGATTCATTAATATCAGTAATAAATATTGTTAAAAGATTTGCATCGTAGAAAAAACAAATATTCTGTTTACGTAAAGTCCATAATCTATATTTAAATAGGTAGATAAGTATAGTTTTAAATCTGACAAGATTCCAAAGCTATATATAAAATAGCTGTAATATAGCTATATATAAAATAGCTGTAATATAGTTATATATAAAAGCGACAGTAAACGTTTATGCAAATCTTCATTAAGAATACAAGGTATGTTTCGTTGTAAAAAGAAAATTTTGAAATATCTAACGAAGCAGGGCAGTGGTCACTTTCTCGGCCCCATTAGTAATACAGCCATCACTGTCACTATAAAGACAACCTTCAATATTGAAATACGACGTATCAATCAATCAATCAATCAGACACCAAGCACAAAAATTAGACAAATATGTATATCTGTATTAAATCAGAGTTATACACCTCTTACATGCTCATAATGATGCCATAATTGCCCCTCGTGCCCTTCGGTAAAAGAGCTGTTTGATAGATGATGGAACCTTGCCTCATGTCTTGGTGAAGAGCATTAAGTGTTGCATAATAATGTCAACATTGCTCGATGGTGTCACGAGTTGTTTGATAGAGAATGAAACCTTAACTCATTTCTATGTATCCAGCATCCAAGCATCCATATTATTGGCTGAATCTGATCTTTTGCACAACATGTATGGCCACAGGCGGCAGTTAAGCTATCAAATGTCTAGCCAATAACATTTCTTTAAACAAGCTACTTATGATAGAAAACCGATAATAATTACAACAAATATACTTGGCATTCTCATCTTCCATAGGTCTCTCATGAAATACTCTTAACGAACGATCCCCATTGTTTATTGAAACGTTATCCTGTCACATTTCCATATGATATTCTCTTCCGAATCATTAGAAACATGAATTATCTCTTGCATGTGTAGAAAAACCGGTAATAATTGACACAAATACACTTGACATTCTCGTCTTCCATATATCTCTTATGCAATACTCTAAACGAACGACCCCCATTGTTTATTGAAACGTTATCTAGTCAAATTTCCATATGATACTCACTGCTGAATCAAAACAAACATAAAGTGTCTCGTGCCAGTTAAGTGTTACTTTGAAACACTATAGATATGAATTAATATATATATATATAATTTCACACTATCGTAAGAAAGTCCGAAACAGTCTTGATTAATAATCATCTGTTCTTCAGACTTCATATATTTGCTGTATATATATTTTTGTGTATATATGTATTCACATTGTCATGGTAAATCAGTACCAGACGTTGGTATGAATGCCGATTGGCCAAACGAAAAGCCATCGGCTACCATATGTAGCGGAAACTTAATTGCCATATGTAAGCAGAACCTTAACTGCATCACGTCACGAGGGTATGCCAATATACAACAGTCAGGAGATTTCCATCAATGTATCTCGATTGGAACTCTAGAGAGTAAGAAGTCTAAGTTTGCGATTGCAGTAATTACGTATATAGACATACGGTTCAACAGTTGTAAAATATATATCGTTAGTTTACAAATGCGACTATAGACAGGGATTATTTTAAAATTTATTTATTTAGGTATATAAATACTGTCAACATGTGTGCAGCCATGTTGGATTCACAGAATAAGACGCAGGTTATCTCCCTTAAGACTCCACAACATCGAAATTCACTTCTGAAGTAGCTGAATATTGTATTTAATTGATCAGTGAAAATATATAGAAAGGTTTATCCAATTTACTGAAACTAACCGTATGTGGTGTACTACAGCAAAACAACTTCTTACGTTTTATTGCAGGTTCTGGCAAATCAATAATTTCTGTTGATGTACAGTCTGTTATCTATATTATCTATACATAACTTAGCCTGCAGGCAACTCAGGATTTTGCAACATTTCAAAGAGAATAATGGATATGCTCATAAACAGAGAGATTTTACAAATCAGGCGAAACGCCACCTCATCGAATAAGCCTAAGTAACTTATATGACAATGTGATGCAAATGGTCTTTTGATCGAAAGAAAGAAATAGGCTGGATTAGTTTACGGCAGTGCTGCATTCTGATTATATTTATTAAATAGAGCCAAATTCTAAGATAGGATTTGTTCTCTGATTGATTCTGACAAATTATAAGACGATCTTAAAACGATGTAAATAGGTTTGGCCATTTTGTTTTGCCTGTGACAGTCTATCATGTTTTTCAAATGTGTTGACAAAAATACTCATATGCGTTCCAAAAGTTGGAAAAAAATTAAATATGTTTTTTAATGGAATAATCAGATTGTCTTGTATGAAACCGTGGAAGGAACCCCAATTCTCGGGGGCAAAGATAAACATGTCGGGGCCTGCGATAATTGACCAACGCAAACGCGCCTAGCATGGTTTCTTAGATTCCATTTGTCAATTTTTTCGAACCCCGAAATAATTATCTCAGACCCTTCCTCGGCTCCCTTCTCCTGAAAAATGAACCGCAGTTATATTTTGTTTACACTGTCAACTTGTGCTCATCAGAAACATAGTTGTAATAAATTATGTTGACTTATATTACTCTGTAAATTATGAGGCGAATCTTTAGGAGTTATTATAGGTCAACATGCCAAAGAGTATCTTTTGGCATTGTTCTAAACTTTGACATTATGTTGCAGAGTTGAATCTCTGGAAACGGTTTATGAATTCCCGAATAAATTTCATAAGAATAAGATTGATAGCCTTCGCTAGAAGTTGTATGATATATATTTGTTATGCATGAGATGACAATAGAGTAATACTATACTCTAATTTCAGGTATAAACAAAAGTATTGCTAGTAATTGCCATACTAACTGTTTATGGTTAACCAATACAAAAGGGCACTTGAAACGCGAGAAAAAGACTGCAAGCGATTTGTTCTGTAGTCCTATATTATTGGCGGTGTATAATACAAAAATACTGACAGCTTAAAGTTCTGTATTTGTTTGGAAAACAGAAATTGTATGTGATAGTTTATTTATTTGTATATGAGCTAAACTTAAATAACTTGGAAGTTTAAAACGCACAGATAACAAAACACTTAGATTTTGATAGAGTTATTCCCCAGGTGCTAGGCCTTATAACGCAATCCACAACGCGCATTCCAGATGAAATGTAGTATAGGCCTACAACAGTTAATTGTATGTTTGCTTGATTGACTGGGGTTTTCGCCGTACTTAAATTAATTCTTTCACTTATATAACGGCGTGCCAGCCTAATACGTTTTTATTTATTTTATGTAACAATTAAGCTGAAATACAAAATTATCAAGACCACGCAATCTTCACAATCCGTTGGTATTGCATCGAGTTTCAGCAAAGCATGGATTTGCTAAGGCAAACTTGTTGGCAATCATATATATTGACATATACAGCTCCAGAATACGACGAAATCAAGTATAGGCCTACACATTTAATTGTATGTTTGCTTGATTGATTGGAGGTTTTTGCCATACTTAAATTAGTTCTTTCACTTATATGACGGCGTGTCAGCCCAGTGCACTTTAATTTATTTTATGTAAAAAAATAAGCTTAAATACTAAAATAACAAAACGACACAATTTGCACAATCAGTTGGAATTGCATCGAGTGTCAGCGAAGCATGAATTCGCTAAGGTAAACTTGTTGGCAATCATATATATTGACATATACAGCTCCAGGTCTAACAAATGCATAGATGACGACTATAATTCATTGTAGAGTAAACACAAAGAAAGTGTCGAAGTGTGGAAATTGTAAACAACGTAGTACAATCTCACCTTTACAACAGGAAGTAAGATATGTCATTAAATTAATTCAATTTGCCTATCTACGACTTTAATATTGAGCAGAAATTATATCTTTATAGTTCCCAGTTACGAGTCATCGGCTGAAAGAGTCTAATTTAAGGAACTTCCGTTAACTTTTTTAATTTAACGTACGTCACGAAAAACATAACATAATGAATAACAAATAATTGACATTCAGACATGTATGTAAGGTAACCATAGTTACGCCTGCAGTCATTATAAATTTGATTTATTTTGGATTGAGCAGAAAGAAACTTGCTTGGGTGAAGATTTATAGAAGAGCTAAAAACATAAGACGAGACAGAACGGTCGTTTTCTGCATTTTGGTTTGTAAGTTTTCTATGAAAAGATAAAGCAATTTTTTTCCAATTAACTTGTCTTTCTGTAACTAACCATATTTGGATGGTGTACCGGAGAAAAAAGGTCTTGATGTTTTATTGGAGGTTCTGGCAAATCAATGATTTCTGTTGACGTACAGTCTGTTAGCTATATTATCTATATATGACTTTATAGCCGGCAGCAGCAGGGGGGGTGAGCGGACTCTCTCTATGTGGCCGCAGAGGCTCCCAGCGGTAGTTCAGGGGGGGAAATGTGCATACTTCCTGCATAAGGCCGGGGCGGCTCCCAGCGGTAGTTCGAGGGTGGGCGAACAGAATCCCTCTAT
>JAVFBZ010165346.1:6863-17183 GCA_032466195.1 Katharina tunicata
AGTATTTAGCAGCTTTAAAATGGAATTATTAGGATTGTGATAATGTATAATATTGCCATGGGAATGCAATCTTCATACAGTGTCATAGCTTATTTCAGACTGATCTATCAACATCTTGCCATCCTATTACAAATTTGCTCTTTTTTGGTATGTTTTTGTGTGAAGCACAGACCAAATTTATCAATGGGGTTTGGGCAGAACTAGTCCGATAGATGTCACTGTAGTGAAGTAGGACATATTAGCCACTGCTCGGCTGCTTTGACAGTACCGAGGTACTGTTTATACGAGTACGCGAGGAGCCAGTATTTGAACGTATTGACAGCATGGCAAAGCACTTCACTCGCACGCCATCTAGCGGACAGCTTGTTTCTGCCAGTACCTCATTTAGTGAACAATAATGAGCTAAAAGCAGCATGTGGTTAAATTTCTTTCTATACTAATAATACTGTCACTGATTTTTGTATTGAAATAATCTTTCAATAGAATTTTTGACAATGACAACAGAAGTTTATTTATCATTTGATTGGTTTCAAGGTAACACTCAATTGGAAAATTAAGGTGCAGCTTAAACAACAACATAATTAATAAACATTTTTGGCACCCATTTAGTCCTGTTTCATTCGCTTTTAAATGCCTCTGAAAGATATATTACACTGAACTTTATTTATTATGAGAAGTGTTGTTGAAGGAAATCCATATCACATGATGTTGACAGGATACAAGACTGTCACTTAGCCCATAACACCAAGTGTGGAATTTACTCAAAAGATCAAGTACCAAGATCGTGGAATACCAAGGCAAAAGAAATCTCTCACCAACCAATCAAAACATTTTGTCCCTATCCATAATCTATGGAAATGCCAATGTATTATGACTGAGGGATGCTGACATCATTTTTATATGCCCACTTTTGAAGAAACTGGACGTATTCAGTTTTGTCAATGTACAGGTATGCCTGTCTGTCCACACCAAGTATATTCTTTGTACCAATATAACTTATGCCTCAACCTATACCAAAGGTCATTGGGCCAAGGTCACCATTGCTATGACCGTAGCTAGAACAACACCAATTAACAATCAACACAGGACTGATTTTAAATATAGACATGTATTTGCATACAGAAACACTGATCAATTTATACTAGCAATGCAGAATTTATACAATGACAGCAGTTGTTGTGCTTATAAGACTTAATATGAATAAGAAAACGTATTAAAAACGACCGGAAAAAAATTAAGTTAACAATACATTCACATTACTCATTCAACATATCCAAATATATCTGTACAAAAATGCAGTCAACAAATCACACCTTAAAACAGAGTTGTGGATAGTTCTATTTGATCAAAGCAACAAAAACTGACACAGTTAACAGGATCTAATGTTACAAAATCACAGTATTTAATAAATTCATTTCCCAGTAGCTCAGTCTTTGATAACACTAAGCATTTCTTTATAATTAGCACTTCTGCTGAAATTAAAGGACAATCCTCTGGAACAAGCATGCATATGAAGATTGATCATTTGAAAAGTTAAGACCAATATGAACTGTCCAGTAGTATGACTTATTAAATTATCCCTATATCTGTCATTGTCTGTGCGCACAGATTTTTAGAAGCTGACAAAATGCATTTGTAATTATTCTGGGTAATAATTTCTAAGCCTTGTGCTTATTAGACATACCATATCAACTTTCTTCAATACTTGGGCTGATTCAAGAAACACATTTTCCAACTTGAGTCTAAATATGTGTTAGTTTGGATGCATGGCTCAACTGTGTTGCATGAACACACACAACACAAACATTAAACTCAAACTTTATGAGTATTTTGTGGTTAACATCAACCCCAGAAATTAATTTGCACTTTTAATTTATTAAAATGTATTTTGTTGAATCGGTAGCTAACTGGTTACAGCACCACACATACAGTATGGTTTGTTTAATGGTACCATCAGTGGGAAATTGTTATCATTCTCACTTTTGAAAGTCAACTTCAACTGATTCCTTTTAATTCATCGTACATTTATACCACTATTCGATAACTAAACATGGTTACATGAATGTGACATTACAAAGCACAACATTCCACATGTACAAGTATGAAATAAGTTTGCTAGATTGACCACAGACTGTAAACACACTGAGACAATGTCACAAAAAAGGCAGATACAGTAACTTCTAAGAGTATACTCTCTTCATGGAATAATGTATTTTTCTGTTAATGCTGATTAAATAGCAATTAAAGTTCCTAAAAATAATAATACCATGTAAATTTTACTGTATTTATAAGAAACAGTAAAGTTCTATAATAATTATTTACAAAGTTAGATTTGTTTAAATTACATAAAGTTCTGTTTTTCAAAGTCAAGCCTCCAAATATGAGACCTTACATTTACTTCCAGTCTGTCTGTGTACCACAAAACTATTAGGGGTATTCTAAATCTTACTAACACTCCACTCTTATCCAAATACTTATCTGCCATTTTTAGCGCTTTTGCGTGTATATAATGATGAAGGCATATCCCTGCCACCTAGGCTCACATTTCATAATATTAACTGTATGTAAGCATTTAATATAACACACTGCACATCAGCTGTTAAAAGTGTAACTTAAATTTCAATCAAAGAACTATATTCAATAGAGAATAGAAAGAAATGAGATGTGCTTGTGTGAAGAAATTATAACTAAAAAAATCTAAAACTACTTGTTAATAATCTTGGTGGAAAATATGTTATAATGAAAAAAAAAAGAAATTAAAGAAAGGTTTTGCTCACTGTATTTTAGGTTTTCTACTGCCATTGTACCAAGCCTTAGTCACGTCTGCTCACTTAATGGTACACATTTCGAAAACATAGATACATTTATGAACTAAAATCATGAAGGTTGGATAAAGAATAATTATAATGTATATGTATATGGTATACCACCAGAAAGAAACTGCCAGGCTTCAGAATGATGTAGCTAACCACATACTGTTAGCTTTTGTTGAACATAGTAAGACAAATCACGAAGTTCGGATCTTCCCTGGCACATAGTTTTTATCAATAACTGGCTCTTGTAAAAACATATGTAAACACTTTTCATTCTGTGCAAGAGGATGTCCAGCCACCCTGCAAAATAAGAAATATAGTTCAGCAAAACATACAACACAAATTACACAAAATGTAATGACACCAAAATGAGGCACGTTTATAATTTAACCAATAAGAGGTTGTACATGTGCTCACTAGCTATGCTAGTAAACATAGTTTTCAGGGGCAAACGGATTGTATTTACATAAAGTTGGTATGCTGCTTTATTTGGGATCTCTACTGATTTTGATCGAGAGAATATGTATTTGAGACAGAGTGACACATGCGCACAAATAAAAAGGCTTGTGTATATGCATAAACAAATACACACATGTTCAAAATATGATGCATATTTATACAAAACCAGTGCGGAAAACACTCACGTGATCTTGAACACAGTAGACATCACTGGCAACAACTGATGAGGACATCACTGACAACAATAAAAGACAAAGCATGGCAACTTAACAAAGGCCAGCTTTATCAAGCTGTCCGCCAAACTGACTACAACCCATACATTCATGTCAGATGTTAACATCAATCTGAAGAAGACAAACTATGGCTTACTTGTTAACAAATTGTTCTAAACCTTTTCTTCTGTCCTCAATAAACTCCTCCTCAAAAATACCGTCATCTCCTCTGAATGGTAGCTGACGCTTCAAGGCTTTCCCTGGTAGAGGCGGCACTACTATCTGAAATAATGTTTGGTTAAAGATTTGTTGAAATAGCTAGGTCTAGGTCAAATAAAGAATTGAATTGAAAAATAACAGAAACAACACAACTGGCTAAATAAAATCACATACGGACTGTTACTTGGCCCACAGTATTGCCACAATCAGAATAGCCAAAGACATCCATGAGGCCATCCACGATAAAATATTTGTTTCCAGCAACAAGAGTATTAAAAAGTGGGTAGGTACATGTTAGTACAGACTACCATCTTGGTAGCTTGGTTTATCAAACATGAACCCTCTATAAATACTGTTGCTTGGTGTTTTCTTAACTCATGAAATTAATGAGACTCCAGAGAATTTCACTACATCTTGTCAATATGCCATGGGAGACTTTAAATCAGACACTCAGACTGAGATTTAGGTGAATGCTGCATTATTAATTATGAAGGTCATGTGGATTAAAAAAATAAATCAAATTTATTGGACACTGTACAGCAGGAGCTGCATAATTAAGAAGTTCCTATAATTCCTAAGGAAGTACTATCAGATATGTGAGGTCAAACATCTTATCTTTCTTTTTTCAAACTGACAAACCCCATTTTGGATCTCACCTTACTATCACGTTCTAATTCATTCCGTAACCATTCAAAGTCACTGTAACGTCTTCTTACTGTGGAATCCTTCACTTTGAAAACTGGCAGATTTGTCTACAAGCAGAATAACAATAAAGCATAAATACTAGGACGTAGAAGAAGAGAAATTCAAGTTTGGCTTGTTCAAGTTAACTTCCAATTAAACAGTCTGAATAAAGCATCACGAAAAGAAATCATGACATCAAACAAGGAAAATGGGGCTCATTTGCTTGATAACACAGACTTGAGGGTGCTAACGCTTACTTTAATCAACGCATAAATATTTCGGACAGACCATGTTGCTTGACATGAACATAACCACTTTTGTTCTTCAAATTTCTGGTTACAGCCTCTTGACT
Organism: Katharina tunicata; assembly: GCA_032466195.1. Lineage (NCBI taxonomy): Eukaryota > Metazoa > Mollusca > Polyplacophora > Chitonida > Mopaliidae > Katharina > Katharina tunicata. The sequence goes on from JAVFBZ010165346.1 coordinate 11,603, forward strand.
CCATGTTTAAGCATGCTTAATTCCACGGTTGTTTCCATCCAAATACCCAATCACTATAGCAGTCAATGAACACAAGATTCTAAATTACCCTTGGGGAAGTTTCACAAAGCCCTCACAAATTTGTCACTTACTGTGACGGCTGATGTTGAAGACATTGTGTCGTCACGCCAACTGTGTATTTGTAACTTTGCAAAGTCTTTGTTAATGTGTACATGTACACCTTATGTCGCCATAGTTTTAGCCAGAAATCAAAAAGAGGGTGTCTCAAATCACTATTTTTACAGAAACAGGGTGTCTCATTTGACATTTTCCCTATCTTTCCCATGTTAACTTTGACAGAAAATAGGGTGTCTCACATGGCTTTTGGGTGTCTCAAAGACACTCCTGAGACACCCCTCTGGCTCAAATGCTGCATATCAATACCAAAAAGTCCACCAAAAATCAATTTGCAAGAGGAGAGAAAAAAATAAAGAAGAAGATGCACTTTTTATTTTAAGAACTATATTCCACAACAAACGGCTACTAAGCCACACACCGGGTTGGTCTTATCGGGCCAATCACCGGGTTTGTCTTATCGGCCATTAATAATGGCGGGCGAGATGACCAGAGTTTGTAGCGGGCGAGGTGACTGGATCCCCTTTGTATGTGGCTGATAAAACTACTCTGACAAAGTAAAAAAATATATCATTTGCTAAATAAATGGCATTTAAGATATAGCCTGACTATGGTTAAGATAAAACAAATTTGCTAGTTTTACATTAAGCATTGACAAAGTGGTTTTGTTTGTTTACAGCATACTTAAGATTTTCAAAATAGTAGCCCTATCATTCAGCAATTGTCAGAGGAGTAAGTTTAGATTACAGAAGATATAATTATTATAAATGAAATGGAGGCTCAATTTCTTGAAAACATAGATTTACATGGAATGTATTCGATTTATCGAGTAAGCTACTCATTGAGGAACACATTCCAAAAATAATGATTCGGGTTAGGCCTATCTTTTATAGATCAAACTGGCCTTATATTTCTCATGTACATCATCATGCATAGTGAAAACGTTTGTGTCAGCATTGACTGACGCCTACTAAAATTCTAAGTAAAATGCATTCCATTATATTTGTCAATTAACAACATCAAATTCCCAAAACTTGATAAATGTAAATGAGCGATTTCCGCAAGTGACAGCCGGACTTGTCGCCACAACTGACCCGCAATCTAAGACCGTAATCGGTGTATCTTTTCTTTCCCACGCCATGTGTTTGTGGTTCTAGAACATCTATTTCAAGAAAATTCGCTGGTGGTGAATACGCGTCTTCTAAAGTTTGTTTTTTAGGCTGAATTCTTGCTGTGGCAGGCGCAGGGGTGTTCAGATTCGACATCTTTGTTGGGTACTCCTACAACGCACGTTACGATGACGTCAGTCTATATTGAGCAGTTGCATCAGGTCAGATAACTCTTGAAGCCTTCGTTAAGTAGCTTACAAGTTGTCTCCCCTACACCATTACCAGAGATGGAATATAAAATGCTCTATCGTTACTCCTAAGAAAAGAAGAAAAAATACGGTTTAACAGATTCAAACGATTTGCTTGGCTAGGGGAATGCAGCATACAACATGAATGTAGGAAAATTTTAAATATTGTATTTGCCATTTTTAACTACAACTCAAGGGAAATAACTCATGAGTACAACAACAACAAGTTGTGAACTTGCCGCGAGTAAAAGTTGACTTTCGAAATGCAGACGCCGAGCTGTCTGTCAAAATTACGGGGTGTCTGGACCTGTGCTATACCCACTGCATGGCAAATCCATGCTTCCAGACAAGGTGAGAACTTAATTAAACTCCTCTGTCAGCACGCAAAAGTGATTAAGCTTGTATCGCAAAAGTTTATGTGCGAAAATTGGAAACTGTATAAATGCAAAATTCTGTATTGTTATAATATACGAGGGTATAAACCGTATAATATAAATCTACTACGTAATCCAGATAACGATACAACCGAGAACCTTACTGAATAAGAGTGTGTAATTGTTAAGTTTTTTTCACTTACCGATTTTAACTTGTCCAATCATGCAGCTAGTGTACTATGTACATACGATTCTGACAAAGCAGGATTGTATTATATCAAGGACTTATATTTAATATAAGTCCTTGATTATATTACCATTGTGGTGTTAACTGTTAAGGCTTAACTTGAGCTAGCTGTGTCGAAGGCATAAGCTGGCGAAATCGAACATCAATCATCAAAGAATTGAAAAAAACCTGCCTCAAGCATTGGTTTCATTTAAAAAGTAATTCTTTTTTTTTGTCAACTAGAGTAGCAAGATGGCGGCCGAATTTGAAAATCTCTTGTTTTGTTTTGAAATTATTGACGCTGAGCAGCTTTTAGATACTCCGAGTTACTTGAAATAAAATATTTTAATAAAAACTACACAATGAATCAAAGAAAATGGTCAGTAAGCATTGAAAGAAGACGGCAAATGCAAGCTATGTGTCCACATTGACCTGTACGATCCGGACATTACATTGGTGTAACACTGTTCAGTTTTGTAGCTCGGTACTGTAGTATAATTTGATGAGGACACAAATAATGGTCCTGAAGAATACGCAGGTTACAATCCTTACCATTTGTATATATGGGCAAAATATTTAGGGCGTATATATATATTTCTGAACAGAATTCTTTATTTTTGCATAAGTAGTTCTGCTGGGTGCTATTTTGCAAAGATACTCAGATGTTAATTCTCTCGAAAACCATGCTTTAAATGACACACGCACTTAATCAACAAAATTGTTAAGGCATGCATAACTCGGCACCCGCGCACTTTGTGACATTAACTAAAAGACCCGAATGTATAATGATGAGTTGTGAACTTTCATTCAACAATCCTATATATCCAACATAGCCATTTGTATTGTCAGACCTGTATTGTAACGTTCTCTGGCATAACCGATAAATCGGTCCTCTAAAATGTTCATGATAACTTCACTCGCATTTGTCTTTTCTTCTCTGTTTTTTAATACATAAATGTGCATTATGAAAAAAATCCAACTCAAAATCTTGTTGTGATATTAATACAATCTTTTGAAAATTATAAGAAATATAAAGAAACAGTGTAAGACATAAACCTAAAGGAAAACTGAGGACTTGCCACATTTAATTAATCGATAAAGAACATCTTCCAACAATGGTGAGCCTGATTTATAACAAAGTGCTCCAATAAAAGTATGGTAAATGTTATATACTCCATATCATCAGGAGCATGTCAACTGATAATGACTGCTGTGAAGCTGTTAATTGCTAGTGTGCTGGGCCCATTTTCATGAAGCTACTTAACTAATTCTTAAAGTTAAGAAAAACTTAGCCAATTTTTAAACCTCATGAAAAATACATAAACCCCATTTTTATTATCTTTTTTTGGTACTAGATGATTGATTTTAAGTGAAGCATTCACAATGAAAACCAAACTATTTCCCATTGATATCTTTACAATGGAAAATGAAAGGCTAAAATTTGGCTAAGTATTACTAAACTTTAAGAAATACTTAAGTAGCTTTATGAATACAGGCCCTGGTTATTAATAATTAAGTGTAGAAAAGCCTTAAAGCTAACTGCTCACAGAATAATAGTCAATCAGTTTGGTTTACATGTATCTCTTCTTACGTAAATTAATTTATTATTTGTTGTAGGATGTATGTATTGTACAGTCTCTAAGTTAAATACAGCAACTAAGGAAGTGGGAGTTGAACAGAGCGCGCCATTAAAGAAAGATGAAAGCAAAACCAAAGAGAAATCGTTTCATAATTCACAAAACCCCATTGTATTTGAAGGCTATGAGAATGTTACGGAGATGTACAAAAGTAAAGTTAGTGCAGGTGATCTTAAATTTGATCATCATCAAGGATTTATCATTGATCAACTAGAGAAATTAAACTCACAGTTAAAAGACTATCAACCCCCAACTGTTGGATGGCTAGGACAGGTAAGACATTATAATTCTTTTACTTTGTTATCAAAAGAATACAAGCAAATTTATGACAACCAACTTATAGAAACTTACAAAAACATGACGACTGAGATGGATTTTCAACTTCTGGATATGTTGGTAAGCATTCATCTCAGTCGTCATGTTTTTGTAATCTACCCAGCTTCTTAATGCCACTCAAACAAGTTATAGAAACTTGTTAGTAAATGAGCACATTGCTCATTGGTGATTTACCTGTTGGCAGACTCTGTCTAACCGAGACTTGCATTGTGCTTGTAGACAGTTTTTCCAAATTGTTATCGTTTCCAAAATATACAATGTTAGAGCAGGCAACAGGGTTTGTCTTTACATATTTGATGTTCTGAACTACTGAACCTGGTTTAAATGAGTTCTGGCAGCGGTTTTCAAGATTATAATGATGTTTTATTTCAGTAAGTTTTATGTGGCTAGCCACTGTACAAACCTAAATAAAGTCTGTATTTCTTTTATTAAATATGAAGAATTAAATAAATTTTTAAAACTTTTTTTTACTTCTGAAAAGGATATTGATGGATAAAGAGATATAGCAACTATTGTTAAGGTATGTCACAATTGACGAGAACTTTGAATGAAGTTTTGTGTGTTCTTTTATTTCTTCATCTTAAAAAATATTTAAGGGGCATATTTGTGCAATGTGATCAGCTCATCTGTTGTTATTGCAGGCTTTAGGATTAAATAAAAATACAAAAGTAACAAAAGGTTTATATCTACATGGGAGTGTGGGTGAGTATGAAGCTATTTTAGTTAACTCAATATGTTTTTCCTTATCAAATTGATCTATTATCACAATGATGTTATATTTTTAAATATATGAAAGTTACTTTGTTTTTTAAAAATCACTATCAGCCTTCTTTCACGAAATATGTGTCATTATTTAGATTTTTTTTTAAATTTCTGATTTAAGTGTAAGCCATTCATATTTGTGATTGGGTACTTTAATTTTGTTAATGACAATGACACATGGTTGTTGACAGGATCCAGCTTTTGGAGCTAGGATTATAAAACATTTATAAACTTTTATAACACTGAATATTACTAAAAGGAAAAGAAAAGGAATCCCAAACATGATTCCTGTTGATATGTTTTTTGCCAAGAATTTTTTCTTTAAACAGTAGTCAGTAAATCTTATGATGTAAAGTGAATACCCTTGAGTAGGATGTCTGACTGTCTGAATAGATTTTGTTTTCTTCTGTTTCTAGGCACTGGAAAGACAATGCTGATGGATATGTTCCACGGCTGTTGTGAAGTGGAGCGAAAGCAGAGGGTTCACTTTAATAAATTTATGTTAAATGTCCATGCAAGTAAGTGAAATTATTTTATCTTTCTCATTTTGATAAAGGCTGTCTTAATTAACGAGGGTATGTATTTGTGCCCTGAAAATAACCCAGAATGGCCAGTAGTTGACATTGAGATGTAAACCATGCTTTGTAGTTGAAATGTGTGAATGATTTTGTCATGTCACAAGTGTATTCAATTAGTTATTGAATTAAACAAGACCAAAGAGAGGTTACAATTATGCATTGTTTCCTGTTCAAATAAGTTATTGGTGAAAATACCT
>JAVFBZ010165357.1:0-37440 GCA_032466195.1 Katharina tunicata
AGCTGTATTTATCCTGCAGACCGACCTCAGCCAACTCGAGCTGATGCATAGTCGCGTATCCTGCACTGTCATTATAATCTCTTTGTATTTTAACATGTTAGTCACTAATTTATCCAAGCAAGCAGGCTGGTTAATGCCAGTATGTTTTATGCTTACATTCATACTGTCATACTTTGAACTGGAGCAACATTATCTTTCTAATAGAGCTAATACTGAAGTGACTTCACATTACTTGTTTGTGTTACTGTCATTGTTTACTGTTGCAATACACTGCTGTCATATCTGACGAAAATTAATGGAACTTTTGTCTTTGCTTTGTATGTCTATCAAAAACAAAACATGTCAGTTTAATATTTCTTTCAGTTTCTTGGATGATGCCTTCCGCAAGAATTTGGAAAGTGCTCTGCGATTTGGGAACCCACTCCTTGTACAGGTATGCACTTCCTACATGATAATCGATTGAACCTTAATTGTTGTATTCTGCAAAATATCATTTCTTGGATCCTTAGATGTGTTAACAAGGAAAGTGTATGAGTAGTATTATTATTATTAAAGCGAGCAGAACTTGAAACATTACATCAGTCGCCTAATGAAGAAAACTTCAGTAAAATCTAACATTTTTGGTGTTATTTCAGGATGTGGAGAGCTATGATCCGATTCTCAACCCTGTTCTCAACCGGGAATTACGGCGTACAGGTGGCCGTGTTCTTATCACACTAGGTGACCAGGATATTGATTTGTCGCCATCGTTCACCATCTTCCTTTCTACAAGAGATCCAAATGTAAGAAAGAGAGAACCCATTACCATGTCTCAATTTTATGTTGCCATAACTATCATAACCCCAAATGCTCAACAAGTTAGACCCTATATATACCACTTAACAAACTACTTGTTATTCAAAGGCTAAGAAGCGGAGAAAAAACAATCTTTGAATTTTTATGTTCAGACTTGAAGCTACCAGAAAATATAAGTTTTATCTCTGAAATTCACATTGATAAATTCAATATATTACTTGAAACTAGTTACCTTAAGGTCGAATTTGTGGAGGATTTAGGGTAATCTTAGACCTTAAAGCTGGAGGGTTGAATGATCCAGGTGGTCAGCATTTATTTCTGGATATTCAGTGCCAGACTGGGGGTAGGTTTGATTCCCACATGGGTTTCCGTCTGCACAAATTTCTAAACTAGAATCTGTTGATATTTTAAGTGTGATCCAAAACCAAAACAATAAATAACACACAAAAAATTTCAATAACTTTAGGGAGAACAATTTATTATAAAGAATTTTACTACTAAATAAGAATCATCTTTTTTGTTCTAACAAATGATTTTCTGTTGCAGGTTGAATTCCCCCCTGATATCTGTTCTCGAGTTACGTTTGTTAATTTCACTGTCACCCGAAGCAGTCTACAGAGTCAGTGTTTGAACCAGGTTAGTTTCCTGCAATGAATAACTGTGTAGATGTAAACTGGATTGGTAGTCTGGTAGCATTTGAGCACATTCTTTTCTGTTGGATTGATACTTTTTAAATAAATTATTACTGAAAATTTGCATCTCAACTCCAGATCCATGATATAAGTGAAATACACGAAAGGGAAATTAAATGCCAATCAAAGTGAGTGTTTTGGTCATTTTTTTAAATAACTGATGGTACTTTAATTTCCTGTAGGTATTGAAAGGAGAAAGACCGGATGTTGACAAGAAGAGATCAGATCTTCTCAAGCTGCAGGGTGAGTCCATTATCAGACTTGGTATAATAAGATGTTATCGTTGAACAAAATAAGCATTCATTTCAGTTGAGCTAAGTATTAATGAATATTAATAAAACTTGCACCCCCAAGTTGAACAATATTTTGAGACCTGTTAAATTTGCGTTTCTTTGGGTCTCCATTATGTTTATCTAATTATACGTACAGAATTTTAAGTTAAAAATGAAAACAACTGGCATATCCATTTTGTGTTTCTATTAAAGCTTTACTTTGATAATATAACTTCAATTGTTCTTTATTGTTCAGGCGAATTTCAGCTTCGTCTCCGCCAGTTGGAAAAGTCTCTACTACAGGCCTTAAATGACACCAAAGGAAAAATTCTGGATGATGACAGGTTTGTACAGAGTAATAGAAAGTGTGATCACCGTCTTGTGGTATCCTGTATAATTTATAACATGAATAATATGTTCAGATTAGAGACAATTTGTTCCATAACAATACTTGATAACAATGCCATTATACATGCACTATACATGTAGCATTAATTGGTCATTTAAGCTAGTTGTTGTTTGGACTTTCATTTTCTTGTCTTGTTCTTTTTTTTAAATTCTTTGAACAGTTGTATCAGGTAGAATAACTAAAGAAAATCATGTCAGGTATTAGTTGTAAAACCAATCACATCAAGGAAACAAATTTGGAGCTAATGGTATTAACTGAACTTTAACTGCAGTATTATCAGTCATTTGGAGACTCTGAAGAACGAGGCAGCTGAAGTTGCCAGGAAGGTAGAGGAGACTGATGTTGTCATGGCTGAGGTGGAGACCACATCACAGCAGTATGTTCCCCTAGCCCAGTCCTGTAGCAGTATCTACTTCACTTTGGATGCTGTCAAACAAGTAAGATAGGCAAAATGCTGTCAACATATTCTGCTGGAAGTGCCATCAAGTAGTTATTTTTTTATCCTTTGGAGAGTTAAAATAGTCTCCTGTCACACAGGAACTGTTTCTTGGGTTTTCTCCCCCCAGTGTTTGGTGGTAGCTTCCTGGCCTTGAGGCTCCTTGGGTTCATAGGCGTCCTGTTTTTCTGTGTAACTATCTTTCACTTGCTCAATGGATCTTGGCTATTCAATCATAAGTAACCAGTGGATTATAGTACATAGGTATTTTACATCAGCAATATGAAGATGAAATTATGAAAGGTTACTCTAAAACTTTACCATATTCTTACTTTCAGGTGCATTTCCTGTACCAGTTTTCTCTTCAGTTTTTCCTGGACATTTTCCATGCTGTTCTCAATGACGAGACTAAGCTAGGAAAAACCAAGGATTATGCTGCCAGACTTGCCATCATTACGTCAGATCTGTTTGAGGTACGTAGTCATTCTGTTCCACATTTTAGGTACTGAACTGATCAAAGCTTTTGGAACTTTTTTTTTTTTTTTTGTATAATTTCAAATAATGGATATGGGTTTTTTTTGTGTGTGTGTAAGCAACACCTGAAAATCTGTTTTAACTGTTAAAATAAGACATCTTGCAATAGATTAAATGGGCAACCCATAAAAACTGGTGTAACATTGCACATTGTTGACTTCTTGTCCATATGATTGGGCACTTCATTTTCTCAATTCTAGAGTTAGTACTGCTGATGTTATGATACCAAGAGTATAACTTTACGAATGATCCCAACAGTTATATTAGTGAAATAACCTTAATTATGGCGTAAAACACCAATCAATCAATGAATTTATAAAGCTTTTTTGACGTTAGATACATAAAGGAAGATCTGTTTTTGCAGGCGGTTGGTGAAAGCTTCCTGTGCCCTAGTGCGCTATGAGCTAATGGGTATCAGGAAGCTGAAACTTTCTCAACCCTAAAACTAGTACTGCTAGTAATGTTATGATATAAACTTTACGAGTTATGTATATTAATTGTTGTGATTGTTGATTTGTAGGAGACCTATTGTCGTGTTGGTCGTGGGATGTTACATCAGGACAGGATCACCTTCGCTATTCAGCTGTGTCGTATTCATCTCCAAGGACTGGCCAGGTGAGATAACTTTTTCATGTCTTAACCATTTTATATTTATTTTACTTTACTAATATTTTGTATTTCAATGTCAGAAAAGTAATTTCTTATCTGTATTGTCCTAGCTTTCCTCGATCATTATATCAAATAAATTGGATCTACCTATCTTTTTACATTTCATAAATATCCGCATTAATTTAGACATTCTTCCATATATTAACTCTTATTATTGTCATGTGTCAGCACTTTTAGTTATTAACATTTCTCATAGAGATGTGTTTAGCAGTAATGTCTGTACCTTGTCTGAATCTAACAATACCTGTGTCTTGTGATGAAACATTTGAGTGGTTTATTGATGTGTGATAATCAGATGTGAGTGTGTTTGATAAACTATTTGGTTAAAAACAAATTAGTGCTTGGACAAACCACATTACCTAGATTGAAAATAGTCGCACCATAGCTCAGCTGGTTGTGCAGTGCACTGCTGAGCCCCATTCAAGGTACTGTGTACAAATTTGTGGTGTGTGCCAGATTTTTGACCTGGAGGTGGTTTGGGTGGCAGCCTCCTGTGCTCTGGTGCTCTCTGAGCCAAGGGGCGTTGGGAAACCCATTCGTTTAGGGTTGTATCCTCTACGGATTGGGCTGCCATGCTGTTGTATTTGTGAAATAACCTTACGCATGATGTGAAACACGAATCTATCAATGAGTGGTGAAAGCTTCCTGTACTCAGGTGTGCCATGAGCTAAAAGGGGTACCAGGAAGATGATTTGTTTGTTTTTTGTCAGTAAAATACTCTTGAGAATACTACTATTCCCCCAAACAAATAAATATCAAAGGAGCAGTTTGTAATTGTGGTGGTTCAAGTGCAAATGCAAAGTGAACGTAATTATGTACAATAGGGACCAAAACTGTCTCCATTAAATTTGTGAATTTTCTGTTACTGTGCAATTTGCTCGGAAATGTCTGGATGAAAAGATTATCACACTCAAGGAACCACTCCATATAACTGTAGTATACTATAGTACTCTGTATGTGCCAAAGTTATTTAGCTCTAATATATTGCCCTTTCTATTTCCTGGTATGTGCCAACAGTGGGTAGGTATCTTTTTGATATGGTAGTAGCATGATGGGACTTTCAAAGTTAGCTCTTCCAGCAAATGGCCAAATTTTATGTGCTAACTGCTTGCTCCCTTGGTTTGTGCTTAAACTTGATCTTCCCTTTAGATTTTTTATTTCTATTTTTTTTTTTTAGAGAAAAAAAAAAAGCTACGGAACAAATGGTTAATTATGGTGCTGATAAGCTTCATTTATAAAATAAGAAAACCTCTAAGACTGGGTTATCTAGATCAAAAAACTTTGAGTAGATTGGGTTTTGGGTTTACTCTATCGATAACAAAAAAATATAAAAAAAAAATAATGAAATTAAGGAAGAAAAGTCTTGTGAACATCTTATTTTCTTTTTTTATATATATTTTTTATTGGAAAAAGAAGTTAAAAAACACAAAGCTGGCATCCTTCTGCATTTTCTATCAAAGCACTGTCTTAAAAAAATACCTTAAAATCTGAAGAAAAAACTTTTGTGATTGATTTTGCTTTTTTCTAATTGGTGAGCTTTGTTTTGTAGTCTAGTATTAATTTGGCTGAGTTCCCTCCCTGTCAATCCTCTACCCGTAGTCGTCCCTACCCTAAACAACTCTCAACCGTATAAATTTATTCCCAAGCTTTCATCTGGTGAGCTTGCATAGTGTTCAGTCTTGTTCAATCACATGTACCTTATCCCAGAACAAATCCTGCTGAAACTGAGCTATAAAATATTTGTCAGAGGACAGAAAATACTAGTTCTGAAACCTTTTCCGTAATTGACACTTTAAAAAGGTTCCAATTTATGTCTCTTGGCTAAAAGCAATCTGTGGGTATTGTGCCTATGCTACTTCTCTAATTTCACACTATAATTCTTTCAATTATCTTTGTAAGTATATCTTCTAACTAACTCAAGTTAGAGAATGATTGTTTAATGATGAGACTTCACTGCCTGGCAGTTTAAAGTGAGTAAATCGCTCAATTTGTTCCATTTTTGCAGCATTTAATGATGTGTTAGTCAAGTTGCACAAAAATGGTTTTGAGGGTGTGGAAAAATCCCCCCAAAAAATATCACCCCTCAGAGTTCTTATTAAAAGAACTACCCCTGCTCCCTCAACACAAAGCAACAATCAAACGTGCAATGTAGAAATAATTTCAAAGAATTATTCATTGATACAGGTAGTTAATACAGTTATACAGGTAGTTAATATTCAACTTAACTACCAATCAAAATGGTTTGTCAATTTAAAGTGCGTGTACCGGTAGTTTTTCTGGGCTGTATTTTGCTTTCTATTTAACTTGCGCTTCTGAAAAAAACTTTTTCTCGGTATGCAGATGCGCAAAGTAGAAAGGATTGCACAATTGTGCAAATGCCCACATCAACTATGTAAATTAGTGGTCTAAATTTTTTTTTCTCAGAGCTATATGCCTGTTACAATTTATCTTCTCACTTTGAGACAAAAAATAATTTTTCCCTGTATTTAGATATCCAATTCAACCATTGCTTTTAAAACTACATTCTTTTCCATTTGCAGATGAACTGTGTACAAAAAACATTCACAAATGCACATGTTCACAAAAATTAGCTGTCAACATTTTTTTTTTTGTCAAGCCACATCTTTGTTACTAATCACTTTGGGCATTTTTATTATCAAGCAATCTTTGATTGCTTCTGTCTTGTTTTCTCCCTCTCACAGGGTTATATGTAATTATTTAACACTTTTAAATGTTCATGTTATTAGAGTACTTCCCTGATATATAAATGAAGTTTTTTTTCTAAGATGCTACATAGATAATGACTCTGCATATATGTACATGTGAAAGTATAATGTGAAATCAACTTTTTGGAGATGAAATTTTTTTAGCAAATATGAGAATGATTTAAGAGCATTATTAATATTAGAGTTGCTTATATTGCAGTGAAACTACATATGATGAGGAGTTTAATCATTTCATGAGGAGTCAGGGAGGCTTATTAACAGACAAACCTAAAACTCCACTTCCGGGCTTAACACAACAACAGGTAAAATCTCCATATCAATAATCAACTTTTCTCCCGAGATTTCAGCATCCAGAATAAGCGGTAATTGTGTTTTATTGGCATCACCAAGCACCCAAATCTAGTAAAAAACACAACTTAGTGAACTAAATAATCCTGTTTGTTAGTGGCTGTTGGGAAAAGTTGACAGTTTTCACAAAACATCAAATTGGTTTTTAATGATTGTGTATATGTTTTTTCAGCATGAGGGTATGATCAAACTCCAAAAGATGACGACCTATAAACATGTGGACAAACGCACTCAGAATGATGTAAGTATTTCTGGTTAAGTTCAGAAACACCATCTTCCTTCTGATTCAAAACGCTGTTATCTTTTAAGCACCCATGGGTTCCAAAAGATTATTGTAGTTATTTTTTATTTTTGTTATTACATATTGATCATAGTTAAATAAATAGTGCTACATGGATCATAAACATCTTATCGATGACTAAAGTTATATTTTAAGTCCTTTTATGGCTGTGTCACAGCATTCACGGTAAATTTCATCGTAGTAATTTGTTGATAAATTCAGGAGTTCAAGAAGTGGTTGAATGATCCCACCCCTGAGGTGAACACAATACAGCTGTGGGAGGAAGACAAGCCACTCAGTAAGTATTTCTACTCTTAAAACATATTGTCTTTTATTATCTGTTCTAACACAAGTTGGAGGGCAGTGCTGTATCTCTGTTAGTTTTAGATTATAGTCGACCTGTAAAATTTCATGTTTCAAGTATCTTAGTCAACTTTCAAGAATTTGCTGGATGTTTTTTAAAGGGTCCCTTCTTGGGTTTCCATCAAATATCTACAATTTAAAGTTGTCCTTAATGTGAATTACCCTTGTGCATGATTTTAATTGCCAATTACATTAATTAAACATTTTTCGCCATAATTTAATTGTATAAATTGTATTTGTAGGTGATATTGGTAAGTCTGTACATAGTTTGCTGTGTGTCCAGGCATTTAGACCCGATCGTCTTATAGCTATGGCCAGAAGCTTTGTGGAGAGAGTCATGGGACTGGGATTTGTACATCTGGGTGAAAGAGAGGTCAATCTGGCTGACATAGTGGAGAATGAGGTTTGTTTGAAGTCATACAGGGAATTAAAAAACAGGGCAGGGGAGAAGTGGGCATCCTGGTATTTGTATCTTAAAGCAAGACATCTTAGCACAAAATAATGTGATTTTTGTATAATTGAGAATGTATAATGTATTATTCTTAGTTTTGCTTATGTTGAACTGTCTATTTGTCTGACAGTGGCCATTTTTGTTTTCATTTTTCTTCTAATTTATCTTCTATTTTTTTCCAGCTGAAATCGAACACCCCTGTGTTGATGTGTTCTGTGCCTGGATTTGATGCCAGTGGCAGGCTGGATGACTTGGCAGCAGAATTGGGAAAACAGATCACTTCTATTGCTATTGGTAGGTGTTCTTGTCGAAAGGGATTATGGATTATTTTTTAAATAATGGGCGTTTCAAGACTGTTCAATATTATATTGCTGTCAATATGACACTAAACATCAAACAAATGGGTATTGAAATCTTTTTCTAAAAAAATTGATAACGTAAATTTGTTAGACAATTTGTTAAATCCATTGAGTCCTTTTATTTGCACAGGTTCTGCTGAAGGTTTCACTGAGGCAGATAAAGTGATCAACTCCTCCAGTAAAACTGGTCGCTGGGTGATGTTGAAGAACGTACACTTGGCTCCACAATGGCTGGTTCAGTTAGAGAAGAAACTCCACACTCTAACACCTCACCCTGCATTCAGACTTTTCCTCACCATGGAAATTAACCCCAAGGTAAAGTTAAATATATTAAGAAAATCACAATAGTCGGGCAACAGTTATTCAGCTTCTGCTTACAGTGTTTTCAGGCATTGTACTCCTCTGTGAACATAACGACCCCCTTTCCAGCTCATAAAACTGCATTTTATGCAAAGGGTAAGAAGTGTAGACATATCATTTTAAAAGAATTATGAAGTTTAGACTTTAAATTTCCAGAAAATGTAACTTTTAGTTCCAAATTCACACTTAAACATTAAATAAATGACTTTATTAGAGGCCTTAGAGGTCGAATTTGTTGAGGATTTAGGGTAGTTCCTTAAACGTTCATTCAAATTCATTAAACAGAATTTTAAAAGAAAAGTAACCCTTTTTTTTTTTTTAGAAGATTAAATACAGAAGGTCAGTGTCCAATAATACTATCATTTTATAACAAAATGTTTTGTGACATTGTGTAGATTTTGTCAACAAATTTATTATGTGTTACATTTTGTAAAGACTTGTCTCCTATTCTTCTGAGATAAAATTTATATTGTTGTTTGTTTACAGATTCCCACAAATTTACTGCGAGCTGGTCGTATCTTTGTATTTGAGCCTCCACCAGGCGTGTCTGCTAATTTGTTGAGAACATTCAGCACAGTACCAGCTTCCAGGATGTGTCGAGTAAGGACATTTATCTTCAATCCTCAAATATATGACACTGTGAACTATCAACAAAGTTAACATGAAGCTTTGTTTTTATTTATTTATTTATTTATTTATTTATTTATTATATTGGTGTTTAACTTTGTGCTCATGGGTAACTAAATTATATGAGGATTTTGTGCGTTTGGTGTATAGTGGAAAACCGAGAGGAAATCTCCTAAAACCACCCTCCAATCTCCAATCTCCACAGTCATCAGTAAACCTCAACTATAAATGTAAGGTCGAATAGAAGACTCACACCTATACATGGTACAGTGAACGGGATTGGACAGTCCAACGGTCAACAATGTGATCCACTGGGCAACCTCACTTTAATGTGACTTCTGGTGCCATGTCCATGCTCAGCACGAAATTTAACCTTAGTGGGATTGAATTGACCTGTGGCACCCCTATTCATGTACAGACCATGTTCTCTGCTGTATTTTGGTCTTACAAATTAGAAGAGTCACTGTGACTATTAAAAAAAAACATTTTTTTACTATTATTCCTCGCTCCTCGGTTTTGCCATCTAACCTCATCAGTTCAATGATGTTATAGATGTGGAAGTATTGATCAGCGATCAACCAAACAGTTCTTGAAAAAAAAACTCTTACAATTAGTATAAAAATATATGATCTGTTTTGTCAGAACTATTTAAGTATAAACTAATGTTAAATTTTGTATTATGTATTCTTTCATTTGTCATGTTCAACAGGCTCCGAATGAGCGATCGCGATTGTACTTCCTACTTGCTTGGCTGCATGCTATAGTACAGGAGAGAATGAGATATGTGCCCCTGGGGTGGTCCAAGAAATATGAGTTCACTGATTCTGACCTGAGAGTGGCCTGTGATGTGCTAGATACATGGATTGACTCTGTGGCTATGGTAAGATGTTTTGTTTAGATTTTAAGGAAATTTGGGTTCAACCTGTTCTGTAAACATCAGCCTTCATTATATATCACAATCATGAATTACCACTTTTTAACAATGTATTCTGCTATTGTGCCTAATTACAATTTTTATTTAATTTTCATGGCAATTTAACTTCTTTCACATTTTTACTTTTGATTAGTTAAAATCTAATTCTGAAGTACAACTTAAATCATTATGTACACATGTGTTGGGGTTGGTTTTTGTCTGTCTTTTTTTCCCCTTCCTAATGAGGTTTTGTTATTGTTTAAACAGGGTCGTACCAATCTACCCCCAGAGAAAGTACCCTGGGATGCCATGAGAACTCTACTGGCTCAGTGTATCTATGGTGGCAAGATTGATAATGAGTTTGACCAGGTACAGTAATATAATGATAATAGTAACTTCCTTGTTTAAGCGGCATTTAGAAGTTGGGTACATAACAAAAACTTGATGACTAAGATGGAACTTTATTTCAGACTTGTGGTCCATATACAGATACATTTATATCTAGTACATTTGATGTAAAACGATAAAATAAATATGGAAAAAAATAATAGAACACATGTTGCCAAGCAGTGAGCAACTAAGCAGTTTACAACTACATCACTGTTTACAATAGCTTGAGTACACAATTTTCCCAAGACAAAATATGTTCTTCATTCTTTTCAATATATAAATGTGAACATGTATTTAAAATGCCTGTTATTCTTAGTCTTGTTGTTAATATCTCTTAATTTATTTTTTCAGCGGTTGTTAACAGCCTTTGTGAACAAACTTTTCACGCCAAAGAGTTTTGATGGAGATTTTGTTCTGGTTTCTAACATGGAGGGAAAAGATGGGAAGAAGATTGTCATGCCCGACGGATCCAGGTACACAAGTAGAATTTAATCCTTTATTCATTCAGACCATGTCATATATTTACAGCTTATAAAACTACATTTTATGCAAAGGGTAAGAAGTGTAGACATGCAATTTTAATTTTTTTTTATAAAGTTCAGACTTTAAATTACCAGAAAATGTAAGTTTTAGTTTCAAATTGACACTTTAACATTCAATAAATTAAGTTTGTGCCCTTAGAGGTCAAATTTGTTGAGGATTTACAGTAACTAAGTACAGCATTCAAACACAGTGCAAGCAAAAATATTTAACAGTTGTGAGTTAAAACCTTAATTAAAACTTTCAACTGTCCAAATTATTTGGTAAACTTCATTAACCCATTAGAAGTACTTATTAATGTTTCTCATTAAAAAGCCTATTTTAAAAAAGGAATGAATTTAAATTGTAGACGTGAACAGTTTATTCAGTTTGTGGAAAATCTAGAGGCTGGCCAGACACCATCCTGGCTGGGCCTACCCAATAATGCTGAGAAAGTCCTCCTCACCAACCTTGGTAAGTTTGCTCTTGAATATAATAGTACAGAAATAGCGTTATTTTAAGAATAAGGAATAAATGATAAATAATGCTCATAAAAATATATCTGTGCATCTAGAAAACATTAATGAAACGATTAAAAAGATACCATGTGCTAGGGTTTATTTTGTATCAATTTGTTAAGAAATTGTTGTAAAGCCTCTGGATAACTTGACTACTCGTTATTGTTTTACCATAAGATTAAGACTGATCTTCAATTGGATTCTTGAGAGTTTCAATCTGGCTCAGTAGGTAAAGCATGGACCGTCCATGTACCACCCACAAGTAGGCTCCAGTCGATCTGTCAACCAAACAAGTTTAGAATGGAAGTTACTGGTGGCTGCAGACATGCGATGATGTTTATCAGCAGATTTTGCACCAAACACCTGCTTTTCATATTCTTGGCATGTGTGAAATACCTTTTGATTCTGATGTTAAACACAACGGAAATAAGCGAATCAATGTTATTGTTTGTTAACAGGTCAAGAGATGATTGGTAAGCTGTTGAAGCTTCAGCTTCTGGAAGAGGAAGATGACCTGGCCTATTCTGGACAGCAAGCCAAGGTCAAGGCAGATGTTGACGGTCGACCTGCCTGGATGAGAGTTCTGCATGCCTCGGTCAGCACATGGCTAAAACTAGTCCCCAAGGTAAACAAAACATCAATTAGATCGAACTAATTTTTTATAATAAAAATAAAAATATTAACCCGTTTGTAAGCATAGATTTCCTTGGCCAAAGATAAAACTTTGAGTTGCTATAAAATAAAATTCAAAACTTTCCATTTGCAACCTCAGTTGAAATAATACCTGAGGTGTTTATTTCTTCTATTTTTTTTCTTTCTGATGACAGATATAGAACTAATAAAAGGGCTCAGGACAAATGCTCATACATGTATAGTCACAGTTCATAGTAACGTTAAAGTCAGTATGGCCACTTGTATAACATGGCTTCACATATATTTTTATTTCATTATCTTGTAACCATCAATTTATTAATTTTGTCTGACCAGATTGACCTTCAAGTAAGTAAGAATAATAATGGGGTCCTATAGGGTTTATTTTGTTGTACATTAGGTTTGTTTGATTGGTGATTAACAAAGTACTCAAGAGTATTTCACCTATAAGACAACTTATTAATTTGCATTGCTGGTGTATGGTGGGAAACCGAGAAGAAACCTTGTAAAAACAACCCTGCGATCTCCGCAGCCACCGTAAAACTTCCCTTTTATACCTAAGGTCCATATGGGGGATGTTGTACATTAGGGTTAATAGATTATAACATAATAAACAAGGGGGATGTTGTAGATTAGGGTTAATAGATTATAACATAATAAACAACTCTTTGGTTTTGGTTATGGCAGTCTAAGTGAAACTTTTTCTTTTGTATTTATGATTTGGATTGGCATTTTACACAAAACTTTGTGTTTTTAATTAGAACAGAAAGGGAAACATTCAAACTTGATCAAATATATTTTCCAGAAGTGTTTGTCCAACTTGGTTTGGTGTGGTAATTCTTTTAAAAAATGTTTTTTTACCATTTTGTTTGTTTCATTAGTAATGATTCTAATTTTCATTGGTTTTTTTTGTTGTTGTCAATTTTATCACTAGTCTGGCAGGTGGTTGGCAGGAGCTTTTCTTGCCATAGTGCTCCCTGAGCTAAGTACTATGTAAGGCAAAGGGTATCAGGGAATTGTTGTGGCGTCCTGTTGTGTGTCCTCTAGTGTCTGTTTATAGCCACTGATGCTTTAAGTGGTTTCCTTGGTCCATTGGGCTGGTGTGCCATCACATGAGTGAAATAGTATTTGTCAAATTCTTCTTTGTCAAATTCACCACATAAGTTTGCAATCTTTCAGTTCCAATATACTCAAATAACATGTACAGTGTATGTTCTATGTAGCTATCTCTTGTCAAGTTGAACTATATACTATCAGACAGTATGTACTTTTAGAATATGTCAAATTACCTTTTTTGCACTGCATTGTAAAAAAAAAAAAATCAGAACCCTCCACATAAGTATGTTTTTAATTGATTTAGAAAAAAACAGATGTCATTTTTAAACAATTTGTCTTCACTAATCTTGACTATTCTGTTTTACACATACTCCCAATTGATTTCCTGACTCGGACTAGAATTGTGTCTTTTTGGCTGGGGACGAAGATCAACTAAATACATGTGACTGGCGACTGGGTTAGAACTTACACACAAATATGACAATATTATTATTAAGTCCCATGTGTTGGTATTGTTTGTAGACTGTACCTTCGATGAAGAGAACTGTGGAGAGTATTAAGGACCCTCTGTTTAGGTTCTTTGAGAGAGAGGTGAATGCTGGAGTTAAACTATTGGCTGATGTCAGACAGGACTTGCAGGATATCATGTTAGTGTGTATGGGAGAGAAGAAACCAACCAATCATCACAGAATCATGATGGCAGATCTCGCTAAAGGTAAAGTTTTGCAACTCTCAAAACTGTAGACTTACAATGTAATTGTCATTGTTGGCTTTCTGAAGTTCTCGATGTTCCGTCTGAAACGATTTGAATAAGGTAAAGCTTTGACTTTTAGGGGTTTTTTTTTTGCTCAGTTGTGCTTCAAAGAATTTTTTTTTTCTGTGCCTTGTGTACCCAAACTGGATATTTTTACGTAAAAGTCAAAGAGGTGAATTCTGAATCTTGGATATACTTTTTTTTTAAGATAAAAAAGATATACTCTTTGTTCTTCACACATGTAGTTATTCAATGTTGATTTCCAGGTATAATCCCTGTTAGCTGGAGACGATACATGGTGCCTTCTGGTATCACCGTTATCCAATGGGTGACTGACTTCAGTGAGAGAGTCAAGCAACTACAAGCTATTGTCACTGCCACTCTGTCTGGAGGGGTCAAAGAACTTAAGGTAAAGTACTCCATGGTTTCAAGCTTACGTTAAAGATTGAGAATCTTGTTTAGCTCTACTTCATTGTTTAATAATGTGACTAGGACCATGACTTGGTTAAATGCTGCATCGCCTAGACGTGCTGGAACCTCCATCCATGAACTGCACATTACTTTAGTGAGTCTGGTAAACTCTGTGGAGGTATGGTGACTGCGTAGACTATCAGAAATGGTGCCTTTTGTGTTGATAGTCTAGTGAGGCAGCTCTTCCTTCTAAATCATAAAGAGATTGCCCCGTTATGATTATTAAAAAAAAACATGTTAAAACAATAAACCCAAATAAACAAATTACCTTTCTGTTAGTTGACTGATATTAATTCTGGGAAAACAAAATGAGCTTGCCATTCAGAAAACGGCAGATAATTGAATGTATTGTGTGTATATTTTGCAGAACATCAATGTTTGGTTAGGAGGGTTGTTTATCCCGGAGGCTTACATCACAGCTACCAGACAATATGTGGCTCAGGCTAACAGTTGGTCTCTGGAGGAACTCTACCTTGATGTAAGTTTGTCAATATTTATCTCATGTAGCAGAAATAAATCCTCTTGAGTTTTGTTATGACCATTCAATTCAGAATGATTTTATTGCTTTCAAATTATTTTTTTGTTTAATTTATTAAGTGATCTGAGTTGGAATGCATGCATGATTGGTAAGCTGATGAAACTGATTGATATAAAAGTTACGCATTTCATGAATTCATGGAAATTGTATATATTCATTAGTTACTTAGACTTTCTCAAATATCTGATTGTATTTTGCATACATTACCCAGGTCATTATAAGTGATGGCAGTCAGAAGGCAGACAGTTGCAGCTTTACTGTATCAGGTAAGTTAACATTTCTACTTACATTGTGAACATACAAATAATTAACTGCGGAGTATAAATCTATAAAAAACCTAAATCAATATAAAGCTGTTTGAATTACCATTTTGTTTCTCCAAACTCATCTTGTTTAATTAAAGTGGAAATGTTGATTAATTCTAACTGGATATTGAATACATTGTCAGTATAAATGTAGACCAAAGCAAAACCCACAATATGAAATAACTGGATGTTTATACATTTACACTCTGAGCATTAAGCATCATATGTAATCCTTTATATCATGCTTTTGTTTTCTTTTTACATCTTTGTTAAGAAAAATCTGCCTTTTCAAAGTTAGAGAACTATTATGTGCATATTTCGGACAACTCTCAAGAGAACTAAACTGAGAAATGGTTACTTTTTATTGTTTAGGTCTGAGACTGCAGGGAGCATTATGTAAGAATAACAAACTGCAGTTAGCGACTGCTATATCCACAAATCTTCCTGTCACCTTGCTGAAATGGATCAAGTAAGTTTTTCTGTATACATCAGGATTGTACCTTGTAAAACTTTGAACGATGGACATTCTGTGTTGTGGCTTAACTTTCATAATTAAAGAAAACCGTCCTGCAATTCATGGAGAGGTTTGTCATTGATAAATATTATGTTACATGAAATAATGTCCTGGCTTATGTTTTCAGATTATATTCATGCTGTCACTTAGCAAGGAGGAACATGTTCCCAACAGCGATACCACTTAAGTGACTACACATTTTGTTGTTGTGTAAGAGTCGCCGTCTTCTGTTGGAATACACTGCTGTCATATGAGTGAAATACCCTTGAGCACGGCTTTAAACACCAATCAATAAAATAAATAAAATAATTATACATATCAAATGATAATATACATAAAATGAGCAGGAACTCTCTTAGGGTTTCGTTCTGATGACAATCTGTATTGATCATTTCAATGCATAGATCCCTATGCAGTATAATAAGTTAAACATCAGAGCAGTTCATAAAAACTAAAATTTCTTATCTCTACTTGTAGGGTTGAAAGTGGAAAGAATTTGAAGGAAGGAAAGGTAACTCTACCTGTTTATCTGAATGCCACCAGGGGACAACAGCTGTTCACGTTGGACTTTGTTACAGAAGGTGTCGGATCAGGAAAGAACCACAGTTTCTATGAGAGAGGCGTTGCCCTTATCTGCTCTGACCTGGGCGGAAGTGCTTAGAAATCCCAAACTGTACTCTTCTTAACAAAGGCTTTATATTACAAATCCTTAAGACTTTTATCTAAAGTATATGTTTCATTACAAATATATAGGACTTCTAGTTTGATGTGCTTAATTATAAAATATTTGCTGAAAAAAAAGATTACACATTTTCAATTGTTTGAGAAAAAAATTCTTTTAGTAGTTCTAAGATAATAAAATGTAGTATTGAGCGGTGGAGGGAACACTATTGAGCTGTTGATGTGAGATTGTTATGCAGTTAAATATTTGTGCATCTGTTCCAAAATATTAAATGTAAAGCATCTCTGTCAATCCCCATATACTTATCCAATGTTTTGTGAGAAGTATATAATTGTAGTTAGTTAAATTTATAACTGTATTGTCCAAATTTATAACCAATAATAAGATGTGTGATAACTTTTTTATCTGGTTATTAAGTGGTGTTTATTGCTTGAATTCTTTTAGCAAATTGGGTGTCACGGTAAAAACACTTACCTTTAGTGTCAGATTTTACTGTATTATTTGTGGGGTGTTGTCAATAAATCTATCTAAAAATCCATTGCTCTGTTTTGTTGAATAGCTATACATATTCATATTAGATCAAAATTTATGGTTTAGTTCATCGTGAACATAGTAAGGCTGAGAATACATGCAGCTTAATGGAGGAGTGTCCAGTAATAAACTTGAGCTGGAGGGCAACACAAAATTCATCGGTTAGGGTGGTTCCTTTAACCCTTTGTTCTGGCACACGGTGACACCATCATATAAGTGAAATTACCTTAAGTACAGTTTAAAACCCCAATCAATTTGTGTTGCCAGCTTCATTTAGGGTGGTTTCATCCACCGATTGAGCTTTCATGAGGGAAATAACCCATGTTCTCCCTGCGTGTGTCAGAAGGCCTCGTATAAAAAAAAAAATGTTAAGCACAATCAAACAAACCTGCAAATCCTGTTTAAGAATCCCAACAGCTTCCCAATTGGCTATTTTTAAACGAGACAGCTCTAAATTCATGCTAAAAGAATTTAAGGTTTACATCTTAGTGCTAGAAACTCCAAAGCAAGCCTTTACATAATCCCAACAATGATCATTTCAATCTTTAGCAAGGTAACCAATCTACCTGTCAAAGGCAATTGTGAACTGGTTCTGCAAAGTCAGGCTCATTTCAGTTTAACCACTTTACTACACCTCTTTGTAAAGTTGATTTAGATGTACTTTCTCCAGAATATAGCTACTATCTTTAACCATTTCAATCAATCCGTATGAACTATAAAATCTTTTCACATAAGACTTTTTCTATATTAAAGGCAAAAATCACTGCCTCTGGCTGAGGGCAGCATGTTGCGAACGAACACTCATGCTGTTATGCTTAATGCTGGAGAACTTCAAGCATTATCTTTCCGACAGACCTAACACTTGTGTTGACTTCACATATTTTGGTTGTGTTATTGTTGCGCTATACTGTTAAATACCAGTCTTTAGTTCAGCTGTTCAAGATTTCCCTGTTTGACATTATTGAAAGCAGATACCTGAAGCGATATTTCCCTATATTGTAAATATTACTCTATATTTGGTTTCCATTTATCACTCAACTTGCATGTTTCGATGGTTTCCAAATAATTTCAGTTCGAGTAATAATAGGACTGAAGCATAACTGATGAAATTGTAGACAATTTTATTTCTCTAAAATATCTCTCCAGGATATAAACAATAATGCTTTGCACATTATAAAATTTGCTCCAAAAATGTATATTATGAATAAAACTGGTATATAAATCATTTCAAAATATACATGTACCATGAATAATATGAAATTGTAAATAACATAAAATGCACACGAATTGTTTTACATAACCCCTTTCTTAAGTCAACATTTTACACAGAAAGATAAAGACAGAATAGAATTGAGCCTTTACAACAGAATGCATATTCAGACTGCTAAGTAAACCAAAGGTTCTTCTGTCCTTTCCAATTTCAGACAAACCATAGAATATTGAGCAAACTTCTAATACTGACCCAATCGTCAAGTCCCCCATTAATTGGTTTGTGTTTATCCCTTCAGGATTACAGATTGTGTACCACTCGCCTAATTACAGGACACAATGGATCAAAACTGTTATCTACTAATCAAAATGCTGCAAATCTAGGGAATGCTTACAAGTCGTTGCTTTAAATTGCACATCTGAATAAACTTTAACAATCCAATAGCTCATTGTGAATTTTCAATCCAACCTATCATGTATTCAAGGAAAGTTTGAGATGAAGGTACAAAGGTTTGACTGTAAACAGTCTGAGCGTTTTTCTGTGAGAGTCAGTTGGTTTCTTATATCTGAAACAAAAGAAAGCAATTATATAAAACAGTTGTTTTTTTTATATGAAAGGTGTTTAGAAATCACACTGAAGGGTATTTCTGTGATATGACAATAATGCAGGTGGCTTTACGCATCGAAAAAAGGGTTTTTCAAAAACATTAAATTTAAGTTTGTGCATAAATTAAAGCTAAGTTAAAATATTCAAGTGGTAAAGGGCTAACAAGCCAGGAGTAATCCTGCAATACCAGTGATTCAAATTCAATGTAAAGAGCTGTCCATTTTTTTATTTGTATCAAGAAAGCTTTTGATCCCAATTTACTGATGCCTTTTGAAAAAAATATATCTAAAGCTCGTGTGATTACACAAGTTACATAATTTTGGTGTGCATGTGACTATAAAGAAAAATCACAAGGGAACCCCAAAAAAAAAAACACCTTTATTGTGATCTCCCTCGCCACATGTAACTTCCCTCATCCCGATTCCTAGAAGTCAACAGTGCCCTTCTACTTTAAAACGGTTGTTCAATTTTGTTGTTGTTCCCAGTGAATATTAATTAACCATGAATTAAACAGCTTTGTTTGATTTGCTGCTGAAATGGTTTTGGACACAGTATTTATAATAAAATGGAGAAGACCACTGAAATGCTATAAACTCATATGAATGCTTTCTGCACTGAGTTACAGTTGTATAATTTACAATATCACAGTTAACCTTTTGAATTGTGAATAATGAAGATAATACATTTAAGTCTGATGGCTTACAACTCTAGGGCTACTTCCCCATCCTTGATTTCATCTCTCTCCATAAAACTCCAGCACTTTGTACTAGTTGATTTCTTCCTGGGTTTGTAATGTTTGAATTCAAAGAATATGGCATAACCTGAATTGAAAAAAGGATAAAGCCTTTTAATAAGTTTGCGGGCAAACATTTTGAAGACAAAATGTTAAAAACAGAAATGTTGTAAGCAAATCTTTTAATACTGGACAAAAAATTCACCATTTCTGAATGTCTTGCAACATATTATAATTCAGTCACACAAACTCATTAATGTTTAGGGTTATTTCACCGTTATGGCAATTTGGGTGTCCAATGAGTAAAGAAAATCAGCCTGGACAGTGACAGGCAATGAGAAATTGTTAGAAGAACATTAACATACCTGGTGGTAGAATATCAACAGGTTTCTGAATATGGACAGGTGTATTAAAGTGGACATACTGATCTTCCTTCATACCTGACACAGGTGTGTGTTGTTGGGCTGTGAGATCTACTCCCTCATTATCTGAAATAAATGATAACTCTTTGATAGAATAAATAAGATGAGCCCCTTTCAGTGTACCAATTGGGTCTAGTCTGTTTGACAACATAGCTATATAAGAGATCATGAGGTGGATTTTGCCAGTTTTTTTTTTTCTGATTATCCTCTCGATTTTCTACAAAAGACCAGCTATAATAGGTTGCGAATAGTAATAGTAATGAAACACCTTGATGACATATTTATGAATCGTGTACATAGAGAAGATAATGCCAGGATCAGACAGGTAAAAATGAATTCACACAAAGATACATTAAGATGTTTGACCTTGACCTTTGGGCCATGACACACCCTTATGTTAAATGTAATTATCATGTGAAATTTGATTGCTTGGTGGGGTTTTACACTGTAGTTAAGCTTGTTTCACTAGTATGACGGTGTGAAAGGACACTGGCAAAACACCTCAGCACTTTAACAGGACGATAAACAGGACCCCTGGCCAGAAACAAACAGGTTACCTGAACCAGGTCACAGGTCCCACCAACCACCCGCTGAAGTATTATGACAACCCATAATTAAATGATGAGTTATATCACAGAACAGACACATGTAATTGAATTAACATATATTCAACACATTCACTGTTTTGTAACGGGACAGGGTCAAAATGCCTAGAGATGACAAGCTTTTTCTAAAAATGGCTATAATGACATTGATACTAAAATACGATCCTAACATTCTTACTAGACATCTGTGTTAAGTTTAATGACAATGAAGAGAGATGACAACAAAATCAGAAGTACAATCGGAAGCGCATGACCCCTCTTCAACTCTGTTGTGAAAGGGGGAAACCAATTAAACCTGATAGTGTGAACTCACCTTTAACTGAGACTGTGATAAATGGATCTAAATACTGACTAGAATCCTTCACACCCACCTTCAGGATTAATATTGTCAACACCTGCTTTCCTCCAATAGGTAATGGCTTAGGCAACAGACTGCCACGAGCTGAAAACAGACATGGATTTTCAAGTTGTACAGATTAATGGTACAACTGAGGGTAAAATTATGATACAGGCATTGACTCGTGTTAGGGGTTTTTTCTCTGTTTTTTAAGTTCAGGGGTTTAATGGAGAGTTAATAGTTGTGTGACAAACAACTCTGCCATTGTTTTGGTACAGACCAGCTATAGCAGAGACGAAGATTTTAAACACCATTCTAATTAGACAAAACAACAAATTATTAGAATTTCTCTTAGCTTCAAAACTGGCTGTTTCGAATCCCCCCTCTACACAGACCGAAAGAAGTAGATTGTCATTAAAAAATATAACATTTGAATAATTTTATTTGAAAAAAATTAGTATAAATTTAATTCAGAGATGCAATTTACATCAGTATATATTCGCATGATCTGACAATTGTAAGTTGTGAACAGAAATAATACTGAACAGCCATAAACAGGCCTGCATGTGTTTGTCGTTTGACCTTCACCTTTCTACTGTCTACATTTTTAAACTTATTTACAAAAGTATACCGGTATTTAACCTAGAGAGGGTTAGAATATAGGGTTATGGGTATTTTTTTTTCTCTCTGACATTAGACTCTAATCAGATGAATGTTTATTATTTTCTTACATGAGACTGACAGAGTGTTCCCCTTCAATTTCTGAACAGTAAGATGGCTACACCATATATCAATTGTGTTTTGGAATTACATTTGCAAACTTGTTCAAACATCTTTTTACCTTTTATTCTATGTTGTTCATCCAAACTGTTCTCTTCAGAGCTGTTTAATGAACAAACAAAAAATAATTCCAAAGATGTCAATGAATTTATTTTGCCATAAACCCATTCCAAGTTTCATAGAATAAGTTAGATAAGCCCGTAACAAGGAAAACTTTGTTTCACTTATATGACAGCAATGAATTCGACATAAAAACAAGACAGAAAAATAACTCACAACCTAAAAATGTCAGTTCAAATGTTAGCTCTGTAAGAAAGATAATGCTCCTTCAGTGCTTAGTAAGACAGCATGAATATTTGATATGCCCATGACACAGAGAGGACACAAGACAAGTACAGGACAAACAAAAAGAAAAGACTACAAACTGGCTTCCTGATGCACCTAAACTGAGAGGGCACCAGGGAGCATCAAGCTTCCGTCAACCACCTGCTTGTCTTAAATCATGCCTTCACACAGAAACAAATTATGAAATGTTAGTTATTTTGAACTTTTTTTTTAACTCGATGTACATCTTTCTGTTCTAAAATCAAAATAAAGCAAACCAGGATAGACAGATGATATATATCACTTACCAAAAACAGCTTTCCCGAGTGTATGGCAATATTTAATTGCCCTATACAGCACACAAGGTGGAAATATTTAATTACCATCAAAATCTCAACACAAAATATCATCTCATTAAATTCTGACTATTAACTGAATAATAAAGGGCACAAAAATTTGCCATAAAAGACAATTCTACAAAGGATGCAATTCCTGGGAACTGATTTAAATTTGTTTCTGTCTTCAACCTACTTTAATACCTTTTAACTTTGTCTTGTTTAAACCTACCTTTCAGTTTCATTTTGAACCATTGCTATAGAGTTCATTGTATGGGCCCATATCTGTGCTGCTGAAACATCCACAGGGAATTCCTTACTCTTCATTGTTAACAACACTTCAAACACTGACAAATAAACACACAGAGAAAATAACCAACTTTAAGATCAGCTCTTATCCTCAAGAAATATAAAATACTATTTTAAAAATTGATTTTTACGAGTGTGAAGCAAAAATGAAGTCAAGTCTGTATTGATTTAATTATATTTAAAATAATTTGTGACACCTTGTTTTACTTAACAAATGAAATTAGAATCATCTCATTGCCTCTAATCCTCCTGAAAGTCACAATAGACGAGGTTTATTTGATGTCAAATGAGTATGATTTATAGTCATAAAGTTAATCTTTAAACAGTAAGTCACAATAGACGAGGTTTATTTGATGTCAAATTAGTATGATTTATAGTCATAAAGTTAATCTTTAAACAGTTGAACACAAATGTATTTGATATAAGTACCTGGGGCAAAATGGTTTTTGTCTGGTTTGTTTACGAACACAAATTTTAATTCCTGGGTCCAAAATGTTGTAAAATTGATGCTTAGCACGACTTTAATCTTGTCCTATAGGAGTATTATTATAGATATCTGATTAACACAGAATCTTTTTTCCATGTGGCGTGGAAATTTTCTGTCAGCTCTTGTCAAAGTATATTTGTCATATTGTCTTTTGTTATTTCTTTATCAGTAAACCAATAGCTGTAATTTGACAACATTAATATGATCTATACAAATCAATTAGTAGATTTTATCAGGGTTGCAGTTGCTTCTTATTCTAGAGGTGTATATGTACATGTATGTGTGTCTTTCTAAGAATTATACCTACCATCTTCTATTTTCTTCAGATCATCCAGCGATATACATTGAGAACTGTCTGGTTTCTGCAACAAAAGAACATGCTTAGAATTTTCCTGATACACATATTATCGTCAATCAGTCACAGTGTACTGTAACCAACTCAATAAATAAGTGCTGTGACACTTTACATTGGGTACAAAGAAATACAAAAGAAGATAGTTCATTTTTATTCCGTAAGTCAGTTCCAATGGAGTTCAGTCATTAGAAAAAATGATTGATGTGTATTTATTTATCTATTTACTTATCTGATTGGTGTTTAATGTCAACTCAAGGGTATGTCTCTCTTAGGGTACTTACGCAATGCAGATGTTTGATATAAAAATACGAGAAAAAAACTTGATAAAACAAAGACTGCAATACTTGCAGCCACCGGGTCCTCCCCTGATATACCTTTAATAGGTCGAGAAGGGACATCGAATCTATAACTGGTACATTGAAGGGGACTCAGCAACCCAATTCTCAATCAACTGAGTAACAGAAGAGCTTGACTGGTGAGTAACAGTATGCTCTATGATACTTCAACAGTAAAATGATATCCCTTCATTGATATGACAGCAAGCAGATATTTGCACAAAACATACGTATTTAATATGTATTTTCATTTGCCAGAGGTCAAATGAAAATCAATGCAAAAAATTATCAGAAAATACACCAGTCGTCTATTATTTATCCACAGAAGAAGAGTTTAAATTGTAATGTATTTGAGTAACATAGAAAATGATCTGTAGAACTACGGGTAACGTCTTTATTCAGCAATTATGTTACATTACTTGTAAAAATGTAGTCCTGAGATTAACACAAGTTTCTATCTTTGCCAGAATTTTCTGAAATAAAACAGAACAATATTAATTATTTTAACAATATTTGCATAAATTTACATCAGCGTATCCACGTATATCTTAAGGCTATTTGATGATAATGGAATGCACCACCCCAAAATTATAAGATTTTAGAAAATATGAAATCAAAAATATTATACTTTTAAATAATATTATATACTGTGGCTCAGTCAGTTAGAGCGCTGGCCCTACTAGCCAGAGACCCGCGTTCGAATCCTGGTGGAGGCAAGCACAATTTTCTTTCTCTACATTTATACAAAAATATCGTCAACTGTGTGTCTGTATATTCAGCACCATAACCTGGTACTTTTGGTTTTCATTATTGAATCAGTTAAATCTTGACTGGAAAGTCTGAAATTACCTTTTGTTCGTCATTAAAAAGTTTCTGCTCTTCTGTGATACAATCATGCAAACCACAAGATAATCTAGAACAATAAATGTCAACAGTGATTTCAAATACAGAAATACTGTCTGGAATCAATTATTTACATTTAATATTCTGTTTCTTTTCTGTTCTGGAGAATAACCTTTGGATTAGAACAGTATAGCGTGTGGATATGTTCCATTAAATACTAGCCCAGTTTTTACGCACTATAAATGCAATGTGTTATAATTTATAAAGATTCAGAAAATATTCACGTTGGCACAGAACCCTGCTTCTAGTAGTCCTTTAACAAGGACTCTCCCGTATGATATTTATAACTTAGGATCGTCTACACTATATATAGTTGCAAAGCAATTGACAGAATTTGATAGATCCAATTTAGACAACCTTCTGTAGCAGGCAACGGCTTCCACAGGCTGTCCCCATAGATCGCCATCAGTGGCCTGCTTAAATAGCTTGTAAAATTCAGCAATCACTTCCTTCTTTTCTTCCTCCATTTCTCGGAATTCATTCATTGAACGTTGCCAGCAGATTTACGCTTGTTTTTTCTGGGCTGCCCATACTTGTTTATAGTTTGTTTCTCCCGGGAGATGGGCGGGTGCATATAAAATTGGACACGGATCCATCACAGAAATGAAACCTCCGGACTTGAAAGCGTTCGAAATTCGCTTAAATATTGTACTTTTGATAACATTTTTATATGTTCCTCTGCAGATTACAAACGTTAAAGCTTTTTAAATAGTATCAATATGCATGTATCTGAATCATGGTGTCTGAATCCGCGTTGCACTCCACAAGTAAAAAAAACTTCATACAATACAATATACTGCAAAAAAGACTGAATGTTCATCTATTATATTTGCACACCCATAAGAAAAAATGGGAATTAAACATACAGTTTTTTTTTTTTATTCTTTTCCTTTCTTTTATTATTATTATTATTATTTTTTATTTTATTTTTATTGTTTACCTTTATAATCATGTTGGCCTATGTGGTGTTATAATGGGTTTATGGGTTGGTATTATTTAAATTAATAATTATTGTATTTGTTTGTTTGTTTATATGGGGTTTAACATTCACATGAGTCCAGGCCCAGCTGCATGTAGGACTATTTCAGGACCTAACAAACAGGACCACTCAAGGAGGAAGAAAAAAAATGACCCCTTCAAATTAACTTCCTACAATACTAAAATTTATCCAAAAGACATGACACAGAAAGTTCAACTGCCAATGCAAAGAAAGGTTATGGGCAAAATAGTCCTCAACTGAATTTTTTCTTTATTTTTACATATTAATTAGTTACATTTAATACTTGTTGAGAAAAGAAAACATACATATATGCTAAAAAAAACTCCACGTACTGAACCACATAGTGACAGGACCTTCTAAATGGGCCAAATGACCCTGTATATAGGGGTATATATATCAAATGAGGATGAAAAATATTAACCAAATTATCTTTAACCAAATTGGGGCAACTTGTTCCGTCAATGGGACAGTGTGTAAAACCGTACGGAAATAATATGCTTCAGACAGGAGATACAGATGGTGCATATTATATAGTAGTTTAACTTTTAAAGAAAATTGGAAGAAAATATTAACATTCAAAATTTGTGGTTTAAGCCTCACTAACATGACAATGAGTATTGTTGCATAAAGAATGCAAAAATCAATATACTTGGCATTTTGCAATCATTATATAAGTAGGGTCTACCATCTGGCTTTTCAGGGCAGTCTGGGCATATACTGGCAAGAGTTTTAATCACATGTATACTGGGATAGGTTTTGTCGATGTTATTATTCATATGAGTAATGTAATTAATACCTGCTTATTACACAGGGGATAAAATTATATTAAATTATGTCAAGTTATTTTGTCACAATCTATTCTGAAAAGAAAGCTGAGAGTGGCTATGACAGCTTGTTTTGTCGACAGCTAATTCTTCTATAGATTACAGGGTATATCCTCAGTGAGGATTTATTGTTCTTGTTTAAAACACCTATTGATGGATAATTCTGAACAGGAATCACGAAGCACGGAAACAATATAGATACTAATCAACATATTAAAAACAGTAAATCTGTCCTGTACATTTAAAAAATAAATGTTTTTAATAGCTTTTAATGTCTGTGCAATAGTTTAAATTCCTGATGGACAAAAGCTATTCATGTGATCAGTCATTATATGACACTACATCCCAATGAAGATATATTTCTGATTGGCTATTGAGTGCTGAATTTCATCTGTAAAATAAATTATATGATCAATTGCAGGGCTGAAATGGTTTAATACCTGTATTAGATGCAGAGTTATGTACTGTGATAAGTCTACTACGTAATCCATACCTATTTTTGTATAAATACAGAGAAAGAAAATTGCCTCCACCGGGATTCATATATACGTGTACAGAAATCAACGAACAAATTTGTCCAATTTATTTCGATTATACGTTTCGCTTTTTTTAAATTATAATTATTTATCATTATTTTAATTTTATTTGTATTATTATCAGTAGAGCCATAAATTATGTCGGCAACACACACACACACACACACACACAAAAAAAAGGAGAATAAACATCAACAACGAAAAAAAAAGAGGATAATGGATTTAGTCGGATTCGAACCCTCGTCCACTGAGAATTGATTATTCCAGATAAAATAAGTCGATTTTTTTTTCTTTCCATAAGTGAATCATTTACTTTCTCTCAACAACAGGTTAAAACAGTGACCATCATCACAGCAAACCGTTTACTACGAATATAAGTTAATGTTCTACGCTGTACAGTTTACTTCCTTCTGCTAATAAATGACAGTTATGGTGGATTTGCGCATGCGTAAATGATAACATTCTCAGCTTCCTGTTGTGGTGTTAAATGCGGAAGGCCGTTTTAATGCTAATTTTGGACAGGATATTTGCTATATTGATTGCAATTTCGTCATGTAAGCTTTTGACAGAATTGTTGAAGTTGAACTGCTTGCTGTAATGGCCGCAGTGCGCCCGAATATTCGATGTAGGCGCTAGAGTGTTGCACCAAACCAAGGTCAAAGTGGCATGGACGAAAACAACATGGCTGTTGATGCAGCCTCCGCAGTTGATACGTCTCTCAATCCAAGAGTCAGATAAAACACTTTTACCAATCCAGTCATCTTCTTAAAACATGTTTGCTTCCAGTGCAGGTGACAATCCACAATTCCTTCTGCTGAATGACTCAGAAAATGCCCAGAAATGGAAGGGCATCTTTGTATCTTCATTGCAGAAGGTAATATTCCACTTTCGTTTGTAAACATTAAAGTTTCATTTGTCAGTTTATAGCGTCATCGTACCCTTCGTCTGGACATTTCACTTTGACATGGATGACTGATAAACGCCTACATCACTCAAGTCGGGCTAAAGCATCTTACAAACAGAAATGATTTATAACTGTTAACATCTTAAAGTGAAACTGTTTTCCTGAATATTAGTGTTCATGTATTTGGACACTATAGTGCTTGTCAATTTGCGATCTTATTTTCAAACTCAGACAGATTGTTTTAACAGTCGTTGCGCTGGTGGCCTTACAGAGTTTCTTTGAAAATTTCCTTTCTCCTTTGTCGTGTGTGGTATACATACATATTGAAGAATGAATTATTTATAATTTGAAAAAGTACAAAATCATATTCAGACGAGTCATACCTCTAAGTACTAATATCATTATCCTTAATTGTTATTATTATAAATAATAACTGGTGTTTTTACTCTTTCATTATCTATTGAATTCTCCTTGTGGCTTCAAATTGATGAGAAAAAAATCCATGTAGAGATACTAGTATGGGTGGGTTTTTCAGATTATTAACTGAAGTTATATGCATTAGTTATAAGTATGTTACGT
Organism: Katharina tunicata; assembly: GCA_032466195.1. Lineage (NCBI taxonomy): Eukaryota > Metazoa > Mollusca > Polyplacophora > Chitonida > Mopaliidae > Katharina > Katharina tunicata. The sequence goes on from JAVFBZ010165357.1 coordinate 28,748, forward strand.
AGTATATCTACATGTTCATGTAAATGTTTTTCATCAACCCTACAGTTTGACAACACATGTAGACTTCAATATATACTGAAAAAATGTTTACACTAATCATTATGTCCTTGGTTTATTTACATACATGTATACTCTGACTGTCTTGCATGACATCTCTGAATATCCTAGTACATCTGAGGTATTCTGTTCATAGTGTGATGTGAAAGCAATAAACAAATATGTTTATCTTTACTGGTTAATTCAGGGTGTGTTAAAAATTTGTTTTTTTTTCTCCTGATGTGTGACAGCCTGATTATCTTATGTAAATTGATGTAATATAACTGTACTTTGTGTTTTCCAGGTACAGCGCCAAGTTCACCCTTCCTTAGTAGCACGAGAAGATGCTATGGAATATGTAGAACAGCTTATTCTACGTCTTCTGGGCATGCTCTGTTCAACACAGCCCCATGTGGTGCAGGATGTTGAGGAGCGAGTGCGGAAAACTTTCCCAGAGCCTATAGATGAGTGGGCCATTCGAGATGCCCAGGCAGCACTCGAAAAACCACTCAAGGGCAAGAAAAAGTCACAACTTGTTTTACCTGTGGAAAAAATACATACTTTATTGGTCAAGGTAAATTGGATGATTAAGTGCAGTGTTGTTGTGATTCCTGTTTCAAATATATATTTTACGCTATTTCTTTCAGACAAGGGATGTTTAGAGTTTCAGATGACCAGTCCAACTATATTTCTATGAAAATATTAACATTTTGAATAAACATAAAGTTTTTGGTACTAAAGGTGTTTGGCAAAATCAATTCTTCTACTGCAACAATATTTTTTATAATTTATACCTTGTGTAACATATACAATGTTTTTCTATTTTGTTAGGATGTCCTTGGTTATAAGATAGAGTCCCAAGTATCTATGTATATAATTGCTGTACTGGAATACATTGCTGCGGATATCCTAAAGGTGATTGGCTTACTTTAACCTACTTTCTGTTGTTATAATATCTTCCATCTGTAAGCCCAAGGAGCAGAGTAGTAGCCAGAAATCAAAAACAGGGTGTCTCAAATCCCTATTTTCGCAGAAACAGGGCGTCTCATTTGACATTTTCCCTATCTTTTCCATGTTAAATTTGATTGAAATAGGGTGTCTCAAAGACACTGAGACACCCCTCTGGCTAACACTATGCCAAGGAGGAATATCACAATGAAACAAACCTCTAAGTCATATTTTTTGTTTGACAGTCTGAATCTGCTGTGTGCTAAATGCATTACTTTCATTACTCCTTTCTATTTGATCACCATTAAGATGATGCATACATATGATACTGAAATAAAGCTAACTGTTGAAATGGAATTAAAATCACAAACTTACATGTACGTAGACTATCAGTCATGGATTTTTATTCCATTCCAACAGTTAGTCCATAAAGTACTTATTTCAGCTTCTTTCCTGAACATAGGAGACTAACACAGCTCTCATAATAATTATACATGTATGTGTATGATAATGTAACTGTTATTTTCATGTTTCAGCTGACAGGGAATTATGTAAAGAATATAAAACACAATGAAATCTCCTGTCAGGATATCCGAGTGGCCATGTGTGCTGACAAGGTGAGACTAAGAATCCATCATTGATTTTTTACTGTATTTGTTTTGACGAAGTCATAGGTGCGTTTTGATGCTAACAATTTCATTGTTGGTGTTTGGCAACAAATAAGTTGGACTGGAATGCTGTAAAAGTTGATCTCACAGTTTTTCCTTTTTTGTGTACTACCAATTGTTTTTTTTTTTTATTGTGATCTAATTGCTGCGCAAGCTTCAATCCTTAATCCTTACTCTTTGATTATCATGTTTGTTTTCTTCCTTGTATTAGGTATTTGTGTTTTACTAGTATTGGTTGATCGTCAAGTAGTTACTTATCGGGATGTCGGATGGTGATTTAATGTTCCAAAAAGAACCCCACACAAACCTGATGCATAATTATGTTATAATTGACTGGCACTGTTATTTTCCAGGTATTGATGGACATGTTTTTTGAAGGTGAAGAGGTATCAGTGAATGTAGAAGATGAACCGCTACACAGACAATCTCTAACTTATGAAAGTATTGTGAAAGACTTTATATTAGAAGAAGCACAGTATATTCGAGATCTCAATATGATTATCAAAGTGTTTAGGAAACCTTTTGCCATACTCTTTCCAAGGAGTAAGGTAAGCAGTCGTTTAATCAATCAAAATTTTGATCTCTGCACAGCTTATTACCACCCTGATAAATCTGTGAACACTCCTGTCACACCATGTTAATAGAAGACAATTTAACAAACCTGCTGAAATATGTATTTGCAGGCCTCAGAATTTGATGTCTGTTCATGTGCCAAGTATGCAATATCACAACAGGCACAATAAGTATATGATTATTATTTTCCTGATGCAGTGCAGTGTATTTTGGAACTCTTTAATTAATGGAGTCAATCAAGTCAGTATCAATATACTATCAGTCTGTAATCTCTGTATACTTGTGGGTGTCTTAACGGAGATATAGCTGAATATTAACAATGATTACTGCAGTTGGACATGCAGTTCAGTTGTCAAATTGTCAATCTATATTCTTCACAATTTCGATGAAATCAGGTGCAAATCAAGTGCTTCCCGAAACCGCACCGTGGCTCTGTGTTGGACTACTCGGTCCCATTCACTGTACCTGGAATAGGTTTGATTCTCACTGTGGACCCTAGTAATATAAGGGAAGTTTTCCGGTGACTGAATAAATAAATAAATGCTTCCCGCTCTGTATTGCGTGTATTGTTTCTTCAACCACATGTCTGTCAGAGGTTTTCATTCTAATAATTTGACTAGAGTTAAATAAATGAGGTAGAATGTAATATGAAATCAACAAGAAAGGTATTTCAAGGCAATAATTTAAATGTATTTTTATTACATTTTTTCTCCACTAGTCTACAGTACATAAATATAAATTACTACTGATAGATACTATCAATTAAAAAGCTTCTGTATTTTCAGTTAACATAAATAGATTGTTTTCTTTTCCAGGATTTAGAGGTGATATTCAGTAGTATTTTGGGTGTACATGAATGTACAGTTAACTTGCTCAGTTCTGTGGAGGACCAAGTGGAGGCCACGGGGGAGAAAGAGGTCCCTTACATTGGGGCATGCTTCATGGAAATCATTGAGGTTAGTATAAGGACATTATATTTGGGGCCCGAACCATTCTTGGGTTAGGTATTTTGGAGAAGTTTTTAAAAAATTATTGGTAAATGCAAAGAATATTAAATCTCCTCATCAAGGGAAAGTCATTTGCACACGGACACGCATATGACTTTTAATTCTACAACAGATGATCTTCTAGACATGTTGTACACATCTGAAGTCGGGAACGAGAGACAGTGACCTAAAAACCCATTTTGACCAAATCTGTTTTAAATTAATTAATTGATGTCATTTTCATCGCTAAGACTTTATCACTTATCAATCTGCTACTATGATATAATAATATTTTATTCTCAACAGTTGGACCTTTGCAAACATCATAACTAAATAACTGATGAATTAAACACATTTGTTTGTTGCAAAGTTTTAAAATCTTCAAAACACAAACAGCTTCATATTTGGGTAAACCTTGGTACTTTGACACTTTTTACCACAAGTTGTTATTGTTTTTTTTTCTGGAATGGCAAGCAATATATTGAGCTCTTAATCCTTTTCTTTCATTATATCCACTTATTTTGGATCACAAATAATTGAGAAAAAAAAAATGGCAGAAATGACCGTAATTGCTTCTGCAGTAAAGTGGAACTTTCAAGACCAAAGTGGCCCCCTGGACCCCATCTAAATTTACCCTATTTTCTGGCGAAGGCACACTGATTGAAAATCCTAGCTAAAAGTATGCTTATATTTGGTCGAAATATTTAGATTGTTCTGAAGTTTACTCAATTGCTGCTTGATTCAATTGTATTTCACTGACGTGATTGGTTCATGGGACAGCCGTTGACTTAATATATACGCACCAAAAGTGTTTTGTACATAAATGATAGAAGATATTTTAGAGACATCAGTTACACTAGACTTCACTTTCAGTAAAAATATTGCAATAAATTTCATCAGTATATTTGTAATTAAATATGTGTTTAATGTATTTTAAAATGGCTTAAAAAATTATATTTGACTCAAATAAAAAAACATGAACTAAGTTATAAGTTGCTCAAATTGCTTTTTCATTTCAATTAATTATTAGTTTTTATTTCATTAAAGGCACAAGAATTTGATGTGTATGAGATGTATGTGGAGGAAATAGTCAAACCAAATGGGAGAGAGAGGATTAATGTACTTGTTAAAAGGAAAGATTTTAATAAAATGGTTCAGGTAAGGTTCTATATTTCATTGTTAAATGAAGCCAAAGTTATATTTTAAAGAATATCATTTCTTTCATTTTCTGAATTCATACATTTCCGGGTCAATGTTTGAGTTGAGTTTCTTTAAGCTAACCCTGCAAGTGAATTGGTTATAAAGTGTTGTTGAATCTTGTTTTGATTTTGCTGTCACCATTGATAGGACAATATTACTACAGATGACAATACATACTGTGTAAGACAATGTTTAAATCTGATTAAATCTTAAATCCAATTCCCATGTTGAATTTCAGAGCTTTGGACAGGGCTTTATAGAGGCTTTGAAATATGTATTACCCAAACTCCTGCTAGGACCCATTTATCATTGTCTACATTACTTTGATATCTTGAAGGTATATATATTGAAGGTGTTTTATGTCTTTAAATACTCGTTAAAAGACAATAGACAATAACAAAAAGAGGGAAAATCAAGTAAAACATGTTGAGGTCTGTTTTAAAGTATAATGTAGACTTTGGAATGTGGATGATCAAGAGGATGTAAATTGAGAGTTAAAATAAAAATTTATCACTTTTTTCTACTTGATTTTCCACTCTTTTATTGTCTATTTCTCTAAAAGCAGTTCATTGGAAATATAATTTTGTGTCATTTAGGAATTGGTTATTGTTTTTTTTTTGGTATTGCAGGTGCTGTGAGCCCATTACCTAAATGTATCAAAAAGTAAATGTTAAAATTAATACTGTGATCTGTTGCATGTAAGAAAGCAATGCGCTTAAACAATTTCAAAAGCAGTTAATGGCAAAGTGATGAACAAGACAATTGTTAAAACTGGTTTGTGGCATTGGAACACAAAGTTTTTAGATCTTTCTCTTGTTTCACTTGTACAGGTTTTGATGGAGACAAGCCCGGATGAGGAGGACACAGAGTTTCTAAGTCAAACTAGTGGAGTTTTACTCAAGTTAAAATCTTCACTCGAGAAAGAGTTCAGTGGCAATTTACCCAAGAGAAGACCTTGGTAAGAATGAAACAATAGGAGTTTATCAAACCATCTTATTAAACCAAGAAAATATGTAGTTTTCATGCAATTTGAAAAGCTGAATGTAGCTTAATTTATTTCAATGGAAAAAGTTTCCAGGCTTCATGGTAAGTTTGGTCTTGTGCAGATAAATTTTACTGTTTATGACATTTTCCAATTCCTTCTTTTTGCCTTCTTTTGTACATGTAAGTTTTCTTATTTCTAATTCAATTTATATTTATTGCATAATAACGATGATTTTCATTTTCTTGAAATTGTTAAAGCTGTTCATTTTTTTTTTTCTTCAGGGAGACAACATTACGCTTACAGAGTCGAACTGGTCATAAAGCTGCCATCGCCAAAATGACAGAATTACAGAAGAGTATTGATGGCTGGGAAGGGAAAGATATCTGGCAGAGTTGTAGTGAATTCATCGTGGGTATGTCATTTATACGTCTGTCTTTATCTGTCTGTCCTAATAGTGTTGACGGGTGATTGGTTGGAGCTCCCCGTGCTCAGTTGCTCTCTGAACTTAAGGCCAACAAAATGCTGATTTATTAAGGGGTTGTGCATTATCAACCCCATTAACTATTATAAATTGACCAGCTTTATTTTGAGGGTTTGAGCCAAGCTGTATTGATCATTTACGTGTTGATCTGTTTTTCACATGCTATCTTTCTCACAGAGGGTGTATTGATGAAGCATACAGGTCGGAGATCAGTAGAACGTCATGTGTTCCTGTTTGATAGTCTGATTATTCTGTGTAAACCAAACCTCAGACGCTCCTCTGTGACAGGACCTGTGGCAGAGTTTAAACTTAAAGAGAAATATCAAGTGAGGAAGCTGTATATCACTGACAGAGAAGATCAGGAAGGTATAAAGGGAGCTAACCAGTTCATCAAATATTACAAAGTTATATCAAAAATAAAAAGATAAAAAATAGGTTTTAATTTATTGTCACTGTAGTGTGGTGTAGTGGAGTGAATTTTTTTTTAAAATCTTAAAAGAATAATGTTAAATAATTGCATATGCTGAAATAGTTTTTAAAGACAAATGCTAATGAAAATGTGTAATTTTGTTATACTTTTGAGTGAATCTTTTGTTAAAACCTTAACAGAATTTGTTTAAATATGCATTTTCTGAAATAGTTAAAAAAAAAAGTTGGTAATGAAATTGTGTATATTTGTTATACTTGACAGACATGAAACATGCATTTGAGCTCCAAGTCCGAGATAATCCTAATGTGGTATTGTATGCAAAGACAGCTGAGGAGAAATGTAACTGGATGGCTGCTCTGATCTCTCTACAAACACGCAGGTAAACTTAAAAACATATCCATTTTCAGGACTTCCTAGTTTCAGTTTGGCTCTATCACTTTTGTTTTTTAATCATGGTCGAGGAACTTTTCAACTAAGCAGCTTTAAACGTACCTACATTTGCAAGACTTAACCTCAAATTTATATCTTAATTATACAGATTACCTTTGGATCACGAGGTGAAAGTTGAACATATCTCTATACCGGTATACTTCTTTATAGATTGATTCATGAGTTATGAAAATAAATGTCTCTTTTTGATATGTGATAGAAATAATACAAATTTCCGCTGACAACTGACATCGCAGAATTGTTTTAACCTGTTTTTCTCCCGATTTTAACGGCTCTTCATTGTTGTAATATAAGTGGGAAAAAAATCTATACAAATGTTAAACCAAGCATATAGTGAAATGAATTGATTTGTTCTGATAGTATGTTAGAGAGGACCCTGGACACAGTATTGAAAGAGGAGGAGAGACAGCAGCCTATGAGACTACCGGCCTCTGAGCAATACAGATTTGCTGTGGAGGATTCCGACGAGAATATCGTCTTTGAAGATAACCAGGATGTGTCGATAGAAAGTCCTTTAATTAAGGGTGGTATAATCATAAAACTGGTGGAGAGACTAACCTATCACATGTATGCTGATCCCAAATTTGTAAAGACGTTCCTCACTACATACAGGTCATTCTGCAGTCCACAGGAACTACTGGACCTGCTCAGTGAAAGATATCCTTTATTCCTACATGAAAGTACTCAGTTTAGTTATTCTTTTCAGAGGTTAACCAAAATTTTGGTTTGTTACAAGTGTGATTAAATGACCAAGGTTTTCAGGGTACGTTAAGAAAAAATAATAAAAGTTGTCCTAAAATATCGAGGTAACTGTGCAAAAATCTCTGAATGTGTTAATTGCCTTAACCTAATTAACATTTGATATCCCTGAGCCACCTCTGCTAACAAATGGCCTAGAACAAGGGGATGCCACAACCAGTGCCAGAGATGACCTCAAGAGGTTCAGACAAGAGTATGTCAAACCTGTTCAATTCAGGTAGGTTCCTCACTTGTTTGTCTTTTGGTTTGTAGTCTCGGGCTAAAGGCAGTATGTTTCCTGATTAAATTCATGCTGCGTAGCACTGGAGGAACATTATCTTTCCAACAGGGCTTAGAACACATTTGCATTTCTTTGTTTTGTTAGTGTGGTGGTTTTCTGGTGGAATACACCGCCGTAATGAACATAACGTTTAACATCAATCAATCTAATTGTAGTATTTTTCATAGCTACACAAGATAAAAGAAATTTTATTCTGCGACAAATATGTTTTACATGAACATAAACACTGTAGTGTAGTTACAGAAGTCACACAGTGGCAAGTACCAAATGGACTAGATATGTTTAATACTCTTGTTTCTCTCTTCCACATTTTTCAGGAAAATGAATCAGTCTTTTGCTTATGCTTGTCAAATAGCAGCAATAGTTGCGAAAATTTTGAACAGAACTTTGCTAATGCATATTTTTTTTAAAATTTCATGGGCAATTTTGATATATTGTATTCCTAGGGAGTCTTGAAATTGTAAACCTTATTATTACAGGGTGGTAAATGTTTTGAGACAGTGGGTAGATCAACATTTCTACGATTTTGAACGAGACAAGAGCCTGTTGGATAAACTGACAGAATTCCTGGCCTCCGTGAAACCAAAGACAATGAAGAAATGGTCAGAATCAATCACAAAAGTAATTCAGAGAAGAGTGAGTGGATTATTTATTTATACTCCTTCAGTTAGTTCTGTCTTGGAAAATATATAAGCATTCTGTGCCCTGGGCCAGTATTCATCAAGCGATTTAAGTAATTCTTAAAGTTATGAGAAACTTAGCCAAATTTCAAATCTTATTTTAAGTACATAAATACTACTTTCTTTAACAATTTGTGTAGAAAAATGCATGATTATAAATGAAACTTTTAAACTGCAAACTGCATTATTTCACATTTAAATGTTTTTATTGTAAAAT
>JAVFBZ010165358.1:0-17182 GCA_032466195.1 Katharina tunicata
TTTATGTTACTGATCCCAACACATTATAACTTTAAGACAGAAGCAGTTTTGGAAATGACTTGAGAGTTACTGCATCTCTTCTGATAATAAATCAAAACCTAACTTTGATGAATTTTCAACTTCTAGGAATATTGATAAACAACGCTTGGTCCAGATGCTTAAGACCGTTTTCAGACCAAAAAAAGTTGTATACCAATCAAAGTTATGTTTCGTTTTGTTCGCAGCTTTTAAATGCCCTTAAAACAAGTTATAGGTAAAATTAGTCAGTGTTGCATTACTTCATGGTGAACTAAAACATTAACAAATGCAAACGTCTTTTCTGGAAACTCAATAAGAAAAACTTATATTTTTTACGATTTTAGTCCAAGACTGAACATTTACTTTTATCTATTTTTCCCTTATTTCAGTTAAACAGGATTGATTGAATATTTCTATTGATCAAACCAAATATTATCAATATCAGGGAAAACTGCTGGCTATCTAAGGTCAAAGGTTAATGGCACTATCCCATAAACCACTTCAAACATGTACAAGTACCCCAGACCATAGATTATATCCATTAAGGTTTGATTGTCAGCCTTAGTGTGTTTTGTCAAGAGACATTCATTTAGATTACTTCGCTTCAATAGGCGTTAAAGGCAAGAGAGAGAGAGAGAGAGAGAGAGATAGAGGGGCAGTATAAGCCTTTGTAAATGATACACACTGAATAGCATAAAATTAATAATTAAAACAACCATAGTAGATTTTTGCAGACTTTAAATTAGTAAAACAAGTTAAAAGTAAATACAACAATTTCCATGTCCATGTAGCGACAATAATCTAGATGGCCTGTTAAAAAAATTCACATGAAAAATTACAAACTTTAACATACTAATTATCTGAATTGTCAAGGCAAACAAAACAACAAGAATAAATTCAGTTTTAATAAGATACTTTGTTATTCTCTCATTTATAACAATTAATAAATGTTTTTATTTTTCCCCTCTGTGTAGTTATATCTGCTCTTTCGAGCTACATCTTGCATTGTGTACCATATTTATGTCGTAAAACCACTTTATTTAATTACCCACACAGAAATAATAAATGTATCAAAATTAATGACTACATTTACTAAAAAGAATCATGAAATGATAATGCAAGCAGGGATATATATTTTTATCAAGAGTAATCACACTGGCACAGGGATATCGATACCTATTCAAGATACAGTTAAGGGGAATCAGCGGTTCAACGCTCAACCAACTGAGCTATGGCGCAGACCAACTCTGTTGGAAAGATAATGTTTGTCCAGTGCTATTTAGCATGACAGCATTTGAAATATGTGGTGTGGAAACCCATTTTCTTTTAAAGTTGAGGTCAGTGAGCTGCAGTGAGTGAATTAGGAAACAGCCTTAAATATCATTATCAAGAAAATAATTCAAGAGTCAGAACAATCTAAGGGCCAAATAAAATGCAAATACTAATCAGCTACCACCCTGAAAGCATCAACCAACCCCACATGATTCTTTTTTAAAAATGTTTGTGATATGCTACTTCATTTCCCGCATATAGCATGTGTGATGATAAATGATTTGTACAGAGATTTGAAGATTGGGAAGTACTTCCTAATGTTTACATTTCTAATCCAGAAAAAATAGACTTGATAAGGGGACTGAAACATGAGTGATATGAAATAAATACCATGTAGCCCCCCAAGGACAACAACATGCCGGAAAATAACAAACACAAAACATAGGCACAAAATGCCTATTGGCTAGTATCATGGGAAAGCTTATAATTAATAATGAACTGTTTTCTAGATTAAGGTTTCAGTATCCTGTAGAAAATAACAACCAAAAAATTGATATAAAATTACACAATTATCATCATACTCAAGCTTATTTCACTTATACGATGACTTTATACAGGACAATCCATCGTCAACATATGGGGCAAAATCTTGCCAAAAACCACTTGGGCTTCTCTGAAAGCACCAACAGATAGACTTAACCCATTCCAGTACATTGATTAGTATATATCAGTCTTAATTACCTTTCTTAATCCACTAATTAGGTTATTTACAACAGAGTTCTAAAGATCTGAGTCATAGTTCAGCTTTTCTTGCCAAGTTTCTCTTAGCTCAGAACTTGTTTTGTAAAGTTAAAAATACACCACTAGTGTATGGAGTATTATAAATGCTTGAATAATCACCATCTAATATCAGAATGCCTAACAACATTCTAGCAACAAATGGACACAGTTTTCTGATCAAAAAATATATTTCAATCATAAATCCAAGAGAATTACTTAAATTACTCATTGAACAAACAGATTTGTAATTCAACAATGGTGTATGCATTTATTTATACCTCAAACGATTTTGTAATTCATTCATTGGCTAGCATTTAGCGTTTATGATGATATAAAAACACAAAATTGTGACAATCATTTCTGAAATTAATCATTCAACAAATGCATTATTCATTCATTATCAATTTATTTATATCTCAAAGGATTTTGTAATTCATTAATTGACTTACTCTATTTATAGTGTAGAGGTTTTATTTTTGGCTCAAAATGCACATTTTGACTAAAATCTTTGATTTAATAAAAAATCAAGGTACAATTTACATTCTAGCAAATGAGAAACTTGGTCATTGCACGTCAAAGCTTTATCTACCTTTCAAAAGCTCAGTCTCTAAAACATGTGTTGACATTTGGAGAAATTACCCAGTTAATTTGTCCACTTGAACTGAACATACTATGACATGTACTTGTCATTGGTAAAGACGGACTTATTTTTTTAAAAATCATTACAGAAGAAATTGCGCACCTTCACCAAGAGTATAGAATGGTAGTCCAATAACAACAGATATACAATGTGTAAATACTGGATATGTAAGCACATGATAAGTTTTTACTCCACTTTTGAAAAAATATACATTATAAATACAGAGATAAGAAACATTTCACATTAGGCTATAGACATGATAGATAAGGACGTATGGTATGGCATACCATAATCAGTATTTGCAAACATCATGTGCTGCAAATTATAGAAATCCATGTTTTTAAATTGATTCAGCTTAAATTTAATAATTAAAATTCTTCATTCAATTTATTATTTTTAATTTAAATCCAAATTCTACATTCAGGTGGTGTAATGCATATTTTTTGTGGTTAAATTGATGCATTTTCAATTTATTGAAATTATTCTACAATTATTCACATTGTATATTAAATAAGGGTCCTTCTCCTAGATATTGGAAAAATTTAGGCAACAGAATACATGTCAACATATCATCAGTTGGGCTTGTCTTGTACCACTAATCAGGCTCAGGTGTGAATTAAATTAATTATAATTGCTATGAAAGTTTACATAGTAGATCTTAATTAGGATTCTGCTACCATTGGAGTAAATAACGTAACAGGATATATGAGAACACCTCAACAGGTGTGTTTGTCTCGTTAACATTTATTAGACAAAAGTGTGAAAAAAATTTTGTATCAGGTAATGGTATCTGCAAGGATTGCATTACACCTAATTCTGGCGCTATAAAATGTTGCCATGATCAACTCTGATATAACCAGCCATGAAACAGCCTCTCAAATTACATCCATTATTTCAGCAGCCATAACTAAAATGTAATTTCTCATGAAGTCTTGAGATTAAAACCTAAAACTGGTCATGTATAGCTTTTTTAATGATTTAATGTTTTTTTATGGCTGACTCGTTCAAAGAATGCTTTCTTTTCAAAATGGGCAAAACCATTTTATTTCACCTGAGTGTGGCTAACATATTGATACTTGAAATAACTAACATGACTAACCCACAGTCAACTTGTACATACTGGCACTTGCTGGACAAGCCATCAAATAATCAAATAAATCAAATAATCTCTTCATTTCCTTGGTGTCTAATATTGTACTCAAGAGTATGCTTGTTCTTGTCTAGTTTCATATCTGTTTGACAAAAACTGTGGCAGAAAACAATTCAAAACAGAAACGAGAACAAACTGGATTCTGATCCAGCTTTAATAAGTAAAGTGGGTTAGCAATTCTTAAAAGCCCTTCAATCTGCACTTGTAGATTTTTAATATTTTTCTACATAAATAAATAATACAGCATTCTACATGCACCAGTAAAAATGCTAGCATTGTCCCTAGAGTTTTACATTTCTTTATTGGATTTTTTCTAGAGCTTTAAAGAACATATGATATTTATTCTTTCAAGCAACTTGGCTAAAACACTTTCTTTACACTGCTAAATCTACTTTGTAGAGTTCTCGTCTCAATTTGCACTACTTTTTAAAATTTTATTTTGAGTCTCAACCAAATAATATTAAAGTATGATGGAATTTTTGGTTTTAAAAGTTAAAAAAAATTACCAGAGAATGTTGCTAAGTGATTTTAGATTTGACAATTGATATAAGAATGTTGATACGAGAAACCAATATACAAACAGAACAAGCATAAAAACTATCCTGAGCCATCTGAAACAGGAATTGATCAGTTTTTTAAAGCACTAAGATGTTTAATTTTCAACATACATGTAACTTGATAGAATACCACATTTATACCTACATCATCTTTACAGCATGTTCCCGAGAGCTTTATATTTTTATTGGTTTCTTAATAGATATTTATGACATGACATTTATTGTTTCAAGCAATTTGGTTAGAGCAACTCTTTCTGTGGAATACATTGCTAGTTGTAACTAGTTGATTTAGACGTGATCATTGATATATAAATGGTTATACTATATGTTAAAAACATAACCAAAGGCAGTGAATGTTGCCGGCAAGTATTTGACTTTACATCATTCTGTAATACATCAACCTTACTCCCTGGGAACTAGAATAAAATTAGCCTGGGCAAAATAGAAAGAAAAAAATGTCAGCCTCCAAAGACTTCAAATTCAACATTTTAAAAAACCTTTCAGCTTTGAATTATGGGTTTTGCCGCTACATTTTAGATTCAACCAATGAAATTAGGGTCTTCGCTTAAAAATGTAACCATTGATAATGGGACTCAAGGGTATTTCACTTATATGATGACTTTGCGTTGCCAGTGTTTGGTGGAAAACCGCAAGAAGAAACATCGTAAAAAAAAATTTACAGTAGGTTTCACATTTGAAAATTGGAACAAGAAACTAGGGTTCAGATTTAGATTTGAGCGTGGGTTTTCAGGAGCAAATAATCAACAAATGATTTTTATAAAGTACACTAAAATTTTGCCATTTCATATTAAAGGTAAACATTTTTCTAAACAAAACCATATGTTGACTTTCATGATTTGGAATATGTACATTTGCCCTTAGTGACTAAAATTGGAAAATAAAATCAAAGGATAAACATGTCAATACGAGAAGTCAAATTTTACTAATTAAACAAGAGAGACTTTGAATCAAAGGTTCTGTTAGAGACTTGCATAGATAGATAAAGAAATATTCTGCACATGAAAACCAAATAAATGTTATCAACCAGAACAAGCTAATTGAAAGACAATATGTCATTTTAATATCAATTTGATTTTCTTTGGATATTTTAATAATAAATACATGATGATAATTAGTTCGCCGTTTTTCAGGATAAAATCTCAAAGATTAGTCGTAAACTTTTTCCCTTGGTTAAGATACAATAATGCAAACAAGGCATGACAAAAACAACAACAATGGACACAAACAAATAAGGATTTGCATATACCTACCTATGTCAAAAAGATAACGATCCAAAAAACGTACAAAACGAGTTCCCAAAGAGCATAGATTGTCCATTTCCAAATGACCAATCAAAACACAGCCGACACCTTTGCCGTTCTTTTTCAGAAAAACAATGTGGACTTAAACACAGAGACGCAACAGGTAATAGCAGTTATGTCACACTATTTCTATGGCAACCAGCTGCTCATTTCATTTCAAGAGGCCATTTCCAATTTAATGTAAAAAGGAGTTGACAGGTTTGCTTATCCTTGTCCTGGCTAGAAATGATGGTGGATACCTCTTAATCAGGTATAGTCAACAGTTTTGTAACGCTGCTTTTAACATGAAATTACAACAACAACACTTCAGGTAGACAGGGGATGTGTAACCACAAGACTGTCTCTCCCATCATGAAAGCTTCATTAACAGCATCTTGTGAAAAAGAACTCCAGCTATAGTCAGCAAAAAGAGAGAATGTCTCCATGTAAACTGCCATGTGCACTTGATAGCATTTCTTCTTAATGTTGGAATAATGTCACAGAAAAGTAGACGGGCAATATGATAGTGGCGACAGTCTAGCATTCCAGTGTAAACAACGTGAGCAGATGACACGCGGTCACTAACGACAGAATATAATCTAATCATAAAGGCACTGGCTATAACTACAGGTGTGATGGAGAATAATACGACCTAAGTAACTATCATTTCTTCCACTAAGGTCTCCGTAGTAACTGATTAATTGGTTAGCTATACCAGGAAGGCTGGTCAGGTCAAAACTGCGGCACTAACCTGTTGCTGATAAGAGTCATTTTATTTAATCACTTAAACACGTAGTCCTGTTTTTCGTCCACTTACATGGTATATGGTTCTCAGAGAAGAGATTTTAAAACATTTCTAAATATTTATAATTTCCATTTCTTTTTACATGCAAGTCTTTTCCTCCAAAACGTTACTTAACACTAATTGTCTTTTTGTCCAAATAAAAAAAGGTATATTTATCGCATTTGCTGTAGTTTGTTATAAACAATACTTTTTAATACAAAGCAGTTTCAAATCTACAAGCAAATTCCCAGGAAATATAGTTTTCATATAAAATTCTCAAAATTCAAACACTAATTCAGCCTAAACTCTCAATCCTCAGTCATTTTACCTTTGCAAATGCGGCATCAAGACTAAAATAAAGAAAGTAGGGTAGACAAGAAAAAATCTAATCTGAAAGTGTCATCCTGACAGAAGCTCACCAACTCTGGGTATTGATGGATGCTAGGAATTAAGTCCTTCGAACAACAGCAAATCCAGACAAATCAACTGGAAGCCGACGACTGAAAAACAGCTTGACAAGCTGAGTTAAATCTCGGATAATCTGCAAATGACATCCTCACAAAAAAAAGCTTATCGTTACCAGAGGAAAGCTAATTCAAATTCTGTCTTTCTGGTACATACATGTGATGTTATAATACCCATTTGTCCAGGAGCCTTCTGAAGGCACTTTTTAAGAGTATATTGTAAGCTAGTTAACTTCCAGACAACTCGGCACGCTGATAAAAATTCCCTGTGGTAATATCCATGGCTTGTTTTGGTCCCTGATTCTCTTTGTTCTAGTGGTCGCCAATCACTGTTGTTCTGAGGAAAAACGGATGGCCTTGAAACAGAAAATCACCTGTTCTTGACTGGATCACTTGTTGATACTCTCGGAGAAATCAATGAAATGTCCTAACCTGTGCCTGAAGTGTTATATTACAGACATTTATAACCCTAGTAGGTGGTAAACTTCTAAAATAAGTTATCATATCTCTTGTAATAAAAATATACAGGTCTCACTGGCACAAGAATCAACAGATGCTCCAAATCCAAGGTAAAAGTCTATGTAGTGCCTTCAGCTTGTCATATTAAAAATCACCCAAAAAATTATTCAGCATGTTCAAGGTCTTATAGATAGCTAGAAAAGTTAAGAATCATTCCTATCAATCTGATTTTTTTAATACTTTCACTACCCCAAAAAATAAAGAAATCACACCAAACCATGGAATTGTGGTGAGTCAGCTATAAATAGGTTCCACTTGAATTGAAGTAATTATTTCATCTGCAACATTTGAACTATATCATTTCAAACTATCACAATACACAACCACACACTTTGATGAAATCACCTGGAATATGAATGCATTAAACCAATAAAATTCACACACAGGAAAAAAAAAACACAGCAGCCCGGCTTCCCTACAACACTGTATGACTGTGATGAAAACTATCCAATTTGAAGTAGACTTGACATTTTCTCTCACTAAATGGCACTCCAAACAAAACTAGACCCTGATAATCTGATATGTGTACAACTGACCAGCAATGGCGTGAAAAGATTTGCAAAATTGCAGAAATGTAGTTGGCCGATGGAGTAGAGTGAACAGAATGCCATAGCACCGATTCTTGTTGTACGTAGGCTAGATTTGTCGCTTGGTCTCTACTGCAGTTGTCACCTCTCCCACTGTTCCAATCAATACATGGAGCCGCATCGGGTCAAGCCCGCTGGTACGTTACGCCACTTAACTGTGGAATATCTGATTCTCTCTATTAAATATTATTTCCTTTAGTTAAACAAGGTGAATAGGTGAATCTACTTGTCTGTGTAAATATGAGACTTCCTTTTATGTTTTCCCCATCGTAATGACAATACTGATATTCAGAGAATCAATGATATAGTTGATTATTCAGAATAGCTGAGAAAGACAGGTAATATACTATTTAAGAAATTAAATACGGTAAATAAAATATTTCTGGTGTTTTTTTTTCTCAATCCCCACACCCCACTTTTTCAATTTAAACCTCTGCTCCACATCATAAAAAACATTTTTAAACCAAAGACAAACAAAGAATCATTCAAAGATTTAAGAAACTTGTATTTTCCACCAGAAAGTATTTTTGTCTTTTTTAACTTTCCACGCATAGTGGGCTAAAATTCCTCAAATGTGTTTATTGTGCAGGGGAAAACTGGGCGGTTAAAAATAATTCTGATTGAACTAAATACCAAAGTTGGAAAGCCTTCCCAGCTTAACACGGCAGAATCAATATGGTAGTTAGTAATAAGGTTTCAAAGAACAGGACATCTAATTGAAGCAGTGATACCATTTAATTATTGTATCAATACCAAGGAAATGGTCTTAATCAGGTATAATACCGTTTTCCAAAAATATCTCATAAGATAATTCCATATCATGTTTCTGCACAGCGCACCTCAATTGACCAGGTTTTCTTCTCCATTACAACTAATACCATGGAAATATGTCTCTAAAATAACACAAACAGGTCTCCATTATATTGTCTAGACTTCCAGGTAATTTGCTGGCTAGGCCTTACATGTTAGTACAACTAAACTCAGCACTAGACAAACAAAAACAACATGTCAACAAACATTTTTTTGCAGACATCTTGTTTTTTGTAGACATTATTTTAAGCAGAAATCGTTTGATATGGGCTTTAAAGAAAAAAAGGTTTGTCAACTAAGCATGATTTATGTTTTTGATCTAAGAATTGTCTAACGGCTCACTATGGAAAACAAAGGTAGGACAATTGGCAATACAACTGTTCTATTCAAAAACTGTGAAGAAACATTTACAGACTAAACCTGAAATATCTCAAGTCACTAAAGTTCATTAATATGCCAAAAGTCCATAGATTAATATCTTAAAACTGTTTTCAAGGTGCATTGAAAATAGTTCAGGTATACAAAACTAAGCAGAATATACACAGGTAATGAGGTACATGTAGTGTAAATAAAATAACAAACCAAGGACCATGAACTGAACAAACCAAAGATAACTTTAGATGATGATGCGCAATTATCCAAACTAAGAATTGCGTCAAGTTTAGTTTTTGTTTGTTTGTTTGATTGGTGTTTAACGTCGTACTCAAAGGTATTTCATTTATATGACGACGGATTCTCCACTTCTTAATCTGCTCTACTCAATACAGCGGAAAACAGAGAGGAGACCTCGTCAAAACTGCCCTCAAGATTGCTGAAGTCACCTCATGTGACTCCCTCATATACCTCAGGTCCATTGAAATCGACAGAGCCTTAATTATCACCTTATTACTAACGTCTCTAGTCGAGTACAGAAAAGAGATTCAGTTGCTAGTCGAAAGATCATGCCACAAATGCTGCATTTCATAACTAATAGAACTAATAGAACTGGTTCCATGTATGCTATTTGACACATATTAACACAGAAAATTAGCTGGACAATTTTGTGCAATTACTAGCCTTCAAATGATAAATAAAGAAACTTCTAAACCAAAATCATGATAAATAAATCAAAGCCTCTTAACTTCCTGAATGAGAGGACAAATGTCATGTTTGCAGAAAACTGTTTTATGGTCAAGAAACTTTGGCCATGAGAAGCCGTGAAAAGCTGAATCAACATCGGAAATAAAACGAGCAACTCTTTCAGCGTAATAAATTATCGCCAGCATTATTCCCTCGATAACCATCAAATAACAATTACTGTCCATACCATAAGGTAAATGCCAATATAAACAATACAACGACCAATCTAGGCGATAATGTCTGGTAACATGTGTAAATTTAACACATTTCAGGTAATTCCGGATGCCATAAACATCGAGGAACGATTTTATTGGAATTCTAAAGCCATCTGTCCAGGACATTTTCGTCAAATTTCTTCTCAGAGAATGTGCCTTTTATGGTATTCCCAAGTGACATATTCACACTAAACAATGAAGTTCCATTGTACTTATTTCACAGTTTCTGTTTCACCATTGAGTGATTAAAGGCCAAACTCTAATTTTTTTGTCTATTTGGAATTTTTACATAATTAATAAAACGCAAACATCCAAAACTGGAATGTTATATTTTTGAGAGCATACAAAAAGCTATGATTTTCCACCAACCCAATTGCTGACTGCACATTACGTTCCAGTAGTTTGGCACTTTTTCACTTCTTTGCCTGGTTGAAAGTGGTACACCCACACTCAAAAATAGCAGCAAAAGATGTTAACAGATCTTTGAAAAACAGGAGCTTAGACAAAATCTTGTCTCCGTTCAATTCCTTCTAAAAGTGGTTTGCGGTCTTCTCACTTTGTTGTATTATCTCTGGTGTCTGAATAAAATCTAACAGAACTGGGTATGATAATAGTATTTGATTGATTGGCGTTTCTTATCGCATTTTCAGTTAAAGGCTATTTCACTTATATTCATGCCAGCCCAATGGATGAAGGAAAGTATGGTCCACAACTTCATACCCTACAACTTACATCCATGATAACCTAATTTCAATCTTAAAACTAAGTTTACAAAACCTAAATAACATCATTTCATTTGTTTGTTCCATTGGGGATTTTTGCCATACTTGAGGTTTTTCACTCATATGACGGCTTGCCAAAACACCCTAAATAACACATAAGACACCACAAGATATTAACAGGACAAAAAACTGGAAAGCAAATCAGCTTAAAGATGCAATTTTGCACGAGAGCACCAGGGAACAGGCAGTTCTCGCCCAACCACCTGTTAACAGCCATTGAAAACAAATATTCAAGAACAGACAATCAAATGGATAAAGAGATATATTGTAATCTAAGAACAGACAATCAAATGGATAAAGAGATATATTGTAATCTAGTGCATAATAACTTCAATAACAGTAAAAAAAATTCTTCCGTTCAAACTTTTAAAATTGTTAATTGTAATGTTTTGATTGCATTTAGAGGGATAGTTAAAAATGATATTTTTAGAATTCTGAATGTCTGTAATATATAGACTGATTTCAATGCAGTCATTGAAGTTTGAAAACAGTGCGAGGCACAGTTATTATAGATAAACATTATAACATTATTAATGTACAGAAATACAGGTAGAAACAGCTGCATGGTTGTAAATCATTGAACACTTAACAGGGCACCAGATACAATACATCTGCGTAGTTTTATGAGGGAAACACAGGGTATCATAGTGTTGATATGGCAGACGGATGAGAAACATTTTAATCCCTCTGGCCATTTAGATCAGTGTAATGTTCGTACCAGAACAGAATTGTTAGAACAGCGAAGCGTAACAAACGCAAAATGTTGTGTTAAATGAAGAGAACTACGCCAGATTAGTTTTGCAGATTAGTGCAGCACTAATTGAAATCTAAACCCAGCATAGTGCAATTGTGACCACGTTCCATAACAATAACACTCATAACATCTCAAAGGAAAACAAGTGATATATAATGAAACAAGAGATGGGGGGGGGGGGGGGAAGGGACAGTTCTGCAACAGTTCTCTTCCAATAGTGAACTATCAACAGCTGTATGGATCATCAAAAGTTGAGCAAAGATCAATAACCATCACAATTGTTGATCCAGTTATGGCTTTTATCCCTAGATACTATCCTTTCTTAACAGAGGATAAAACTAACATGGTGTTGCCATCATTTTGGTTTCTTTGACTGATTGTGCTTTAACGCCATATACTTCAGGTTATGTAACTCATATGGCAGTGGGCCATCTCAACAGGTAAAGAAAACCACCCTCAACAACAATGACAGCATACAAATAAAGAACAGGTCAAGGACAGGACCCATAAATGGCTTCCTGATGCCCATGCGCTGAGAGAGTGTCATGTTATGGCCTCCAAACCATAGGCCTATGCTACATCCCACTAAGTTGGCACCAACCAACTGCTCAAGACTAGAATTGGCTTGTTTTTTTTTTTTTGTTTTTTTTTTTTTTTGGGGGGGGGGGGGGGGGGTTTTTTTTGGGAGGGGGGTGGGGGGGGCTTTACGCCATACTATACATGTAGGTTATTTTACTCGTATAACAGTGTGGATGCCAGCCTTATCGGTGCAGAAAAAATATGTAAACAATGCTTGCAACACAGAAGAAACTGCTCAGGGCACCAAAACCATACATCTTCCGGATGCCCCTTAGCCCAGGTAGCACCAGGGCACAGCAGGCTCCCACCCAACAACCTGTGATTTCAATTGGCAATTGGAACCATATTAAATAGATACACTTTATTGATGTAATAGAATAATAATAGAACATCTGGTTGTAAATCATAACACTGGGTACAACACAGCTACATGTATAATAGCTGTATGGGGAAAGCACAGGTCATAGTGTTGATATGTCGGACTGATCAGAAACATTTCTAATCCCTATGGCCGTTTAGACCAGTGTAATGATCCTACCAACAGAATCGTTAGAACAGTGAAGCGTAACTAATGTACCGAGCTCACAAAACTCTGAGCTAAACGAAGAGAACTACTGTAGATCTGTGCCACACTAATTGAAACCTGATCCAATCAGATTGAAATCGTGGCAACGTTTCATTAAAATAACAGTTGTTACTTATCAGGTGGAAACAAATATATTACAAAAACTGAAACAAGAGTATTATCGATATCAATAACAGCTAATACCATTGTACATTATTTATACATTGATTTAGGATATTGCAGTAAAAAGGGATTTTTTATTAATTTTTTTGCAAGACCAATGGGTGAAAGATATAATGGTTTTAAACGCCTAAGGCATCAAGCGAATACAGCACATGACTAAGGCAGGACATAAAGCAAGCTTAAGTCCACAATGAATCAGCTCCCTCCTCCACATAGCGCTGGGAACATCAGGACAGAGGAAGCTCCTGAAAAGAAGTCTGTTACTAGACCTAATCCAGTATTTCTTACAATACTATAGATAGGCTTAAATCTTAATTATCGTAATATAATTGTAATTATCATATATCAGCTCCAATGGTCATTCTTAATTTGCTATTCCTTTTACCTTATTTTATTTATAGTTCTTTTGGAAATATATTTTGGAATATTTCTTTCATTTATTATTAATTTGCCTTGTTATCATTATTAATTTTAAAAATATCTATATAAAATATGATAAACTCTACAAACAGTATAAATTGTTGCTTTGTTTTCAGAAATTTTACCATCTTCAGAGCTGCACCACTGGGGTACATCATTCCAGGTTCCACAGATAATATCTATAATTACGCTCTAAT
Organism: Katharina tunicata; assembly: GCA_032466195.1. Classification (NCBI taxonomy): domain Eukaryota; kingdom Metazoa; phylum Mollusca; class Polyplacophora; order Chitonida; family Mopaliidae; genus Katharina; species Katharina tunicata. The sequence goes on from JAVFBZ010165358.1 coordinate 13,697, forward strand.
ACAATTTCAGACGTGATGTCCTCTGGTATTATTTTCGTCTTCGACAGACATCGGTTATGGTGACATGCCCTACAAGTACATCTGATGCCCTTGGCAAATCTTTTCGCGGAGTTTTCTTTATCCATATTGAAATTCCTATTTTGGGGGAATCTACTCAAAATTTTGGAAATAGCAAATCTGTAATATAGTGGGCCAATTTAACATATAGTGATGTCCTCTGGTATTATTTTCGTCTTCAACAGACATCGGTTATGGTGACATGCCCTACAAGTACATCTGATGCCCTTGGCAAATCTTTTCGCGGAATTTTCTTTATCCATATTGAAATTCCTATTTTGGGGGAATCTACTCAAAATTTTGGAAATAGCAAATCTGTAATATAGTGGGCCAATTTAACTTACACTAATCTTACTGATAAATATCGACTAATTGTAAGATTAATTATTTAATTAATTAATTGGTATTATTTTCGTCTTCGACAGACATCGGTTGTGGTGACATGCCCTACAAATACATCTGATGCCCTTGGCAAATCTTTTCGCGGTATTTTCTTTATCCATATTGAAATTCCTATTTTGGGGGAATCTACTCAAAATTTTGGAAATAGCAAATGTGTAATATAATGGTCCAATTAAACTTACACCGATCTTACTGATAAAAATCGAGCAATTGTAAGATTAATTAATACTTAGAGTCTCTCTTGGAAAAGAGTGATGAAGTGTAGTCACAGTTCAGTAATTAGCTTCATTTAGACTTTAACTAACGAGCTATTAGTATAAATGACAAATTTAACCAATATCAGTAAGCTATAATCACCTGTTAGAAGCTGGGGATACACAGAGTTTACCAAGATAACCAATGCGGCAAAGCCTTTAATACCTAACCAAGTCAAATAATACATTATAATATGGATTAAGCAAATTAATACTTTTGTTCAACTCATCATAATGAGTGCAATCTTAGCTTGCAGCAAAATCCAAATGAACATTGCCATTTCAATAAAGGCATATAAGGGGAATTATAGTTATTAATAATAGATTAAAAATATTAGTTGTATGAGCTTAATATTGACTGATCAATTGATTGGTACATAATATAAACACCAGTCTCAAAATTGTTCCCATGTCCCAGGTTATTTCACTTATATGCAGAGGGTGTACTCTAACAGCAGGCAGCGACTATAAATAACAGAACCAGAACAATATGAATTGCGACATGGTTGGAAAGACAAAGTTCCTCCAGTGCTAAGTAACACAACATGAATGTAAACTCGAAACCTATTGTCATTATTCAAAGGGCATAAGCTTGAAATAATCTTACCTACAGTAAAATACTATGACATTAAATATCCAATAAAAATACAAGGATGTGATTTAGCTTAATAATAACGACAGGTCATGTATAGACATAATGCTGTATTTTACGTATTTATTTTCAAATATCTATCTATATACAGTCATGCCAGAGTTCAAATTTGTTGAGCGAATTCATCAACAAATTTTGAATTCTAGCAAATCTGGAACTACTGTAGTTCACATAGTTTAAACTTTTTGACTACGCAGGAAGCTGATTTGTTGTGGTGTCCTGTTTTTGTATTATTAAAATATGCCTCAAAGCCTTGACATTTTGTGCTGTGTGCATTTATAAACTCGCTTTTTAAGAAAACCATGGTAGAATTTAAAATTCCGGCTTCGTTATGACTTGGGTATATTGCCCAATTTTCAGAAGAATACTAACATTATTGACAGAGAAATAGTCCATTTAGTTAGTGTTACATCAACAACAACAAGAACAACAAAAACGCCAACAAGAGAGTGAGTAAGATCTAGACCCCGTTAACCATGGGGTAAAAATATGTACTTATAAAAGATGTTGAACGTTGGGCTGCTTTAAAAAAAAACAAAAAAACTACGAATTATGTTTCCCACTTCAGTAATTAAATCTGTGCATTAATTTTCTTCTCTTCGAAACAATATATTTTGTAGGAGCACCCTATGAAAGAGAAAGGGTGAATTGCTCAGAATATGGTTTATTATTAAACAATGGTCAGGTGTGTATAAAGAGAAATCACACTTGTATACAAAATTATACTGAATTAGGACAAGCTATCTTAACAGGATTATTTCCAAACGAAATCAATGTAAATGAGTTGTTTATATTTTGAACATAAGTATAGGTTGAAGACCTGGCTTGCAAAGAAATAATGTTCTTGTACAGGTACACTGAACTGTGGTGTCTTCGGCATTGCCAGAGCCGTTGGTTGGATTCTTGCACCCATTGAGCTGACAGACCGTCATATGAGTGAAATAATCTTCAGCATAAAATATCAATAAACCAAAACAAACAATCTTCTTTATTTTTCTAAATCTAACGTCTAACTTTTTTTTTCTGAAAAGAATTGTGTTTGCTTCAGAGAGGAAATGACATTTCTATTTTCTGACATTTCTATTTTTCCATTTTTACTTTTGATTAACTCTAACATTATTGGGTGAAAGTCAACAGTCATCAGCCTAAAATGTTTGGAAAAAGTATCTACATGTATCCAACAGTGCAGTAGCTGAAAGATTTCTCAGCTGAAGTCAATAAAAAAGAAGTAAATTAAGAAACTCCATGGTTGTAGGGGTCAATATTTAGACTTTAATTACCTTCATGAGAGGTATTTATCATATTAAAAAATCATGTTATCTCATCTCAACCTCTTAACTCAATCTTATTATAGGATTATTATCTTAGAAAAATCTCCATTGTTATAAATGGAATCTTTGGAAATAGTCCCGGAACCCATGTGCCATGACAGGTTTAATTCTTATTTTCTTCCAAAGGGATTAACAATTGACTAAAACTTGTCAGCGAGATGAAATCGGCTGAGTGACCACCATACAATCAGGTAATTGTCAGTGAGCAGTATGCAACCCGTAGGCTGTACTCGAGACAGTAAACATTCTAGGCAAGAGAAATTCACTGGTTCAGGAGTCATAGATTCTTTTAATACAGTCACAGACAAGTTGGGTAATGTAGATATTGAGCCACCTTTATACATGTAGCTGTGTACCTCATTTTGTTGGAGGCTAACATGTCTAATATTCTTTATGTAGCCTTGACAAAAAGAATAAAATAAAAAAATAAAAACATTTTTATTAAATGAAATGTTATAAGTGATACATCATTGTATTAAATGAAATAGTAAAAGTGATACATCATTTTATACTCAGAAACATTGATTTGAACAAGAATTTTAATTTGAACAAGTTTTCATCACACGATTAGTCGTTAAAGGGGTAGGAACGGAAAGGAAAAAACAAGGCAAGGTCCAATTATAGACCATATCAAGTTGTTACTAAAACTGCTATCACATTTTTACCCCGTGGTGAACGGGGTCTAGATCTTATTCACTCTCTTGTTGGCACTTTTGTTGTTCTTGTTGTTCTTGTTGATGTAACACTAACTAAATGGACTATTTCTCTGTCAATAATGTTAGGATTGTTC